>JASDQU010305869.1:44101-56043 GCA_032191745.1 Picea mariana | reverse complement strand
ACAATTGCTTTGCTAATAGATATTGAATTTACACTTAGGTCTCTAGAGAAATGAGAGAATGCCAATACCTATCTACAAGCTATTTTTAAGGTTAAAGCCATTAAAATAATAATTGTTTACAATATTGTGTGAAATATGGCCTAATAATGTTTTTAAGTGATGACCTCTTGGTCTATAAAGCCACATACATAGACTATACCTAAATTACTCTGCTAGTAGCTTCAATCCATGGTTTCTCTAAGACTTTTCACAACGATTCTAAACCCTCGACCATATCGTGTTCTATAATATACTATCCTCGTCTAAATCACATTACAAATACACAGAGCATTGAACAAAAGTGCTTGTCATAAGCCCTCTTTGTTACAATGTTAACCTTCTTTAGATCACAGGACCAAGTGATGTGACCAACGCTTATCACTTGAGCACTTCTCCCCTGGCTCTAATTCTCCACGTGACCACATATTATAACCACAAGCTTATTCATTTGAGCTCGTATTCTTTGGCACTCCTTCTCCATATAACCACAGGATGTGACCATGGGCTTACTTGGTCGGGTCTTCATACCAGCAATCACATACTCACAACATACGCTCTTTTCTATTTCTCTGATTTGGTATGACGGAACCTTGACAGTTGGAACTTCAATATCATATTACCCGATACTGGGTATACCGGATGTTCAATTATTGCAACTCATGAATTATTTAGATGGTCGGGATGTCGATAGGATGATACGGCGGGGCACCCGATATAGAGTCAAAGACCATGGGTCAGAACATTGGGGCACCGATACTACTTCACACTTGTTAACAATATATCCTCGGCAGATATGCCAGTAGAATGGAACCTTTGTTGTGGAATCTCGATGTCGAGTAGATCAGATATGGGGGTACCGGGCAATACTTTGCAATTGTTTTAAACTTACGCCATGGGATGATACATCGATGTCTGGATCTTGATTATGGACGTCGATCTCGAAAATCCTACACTCCATATCTAATAAACATTGTCGACTGAACTTACTTATTCCACAATATTGTCAATGGGTCATGTTGATTCTTTCATGATCAACGATGGATCCTTACTCCATTGATCTAATCTGATGGCATGAATCTTGAAACAAAATGATTTTCATGATTAACTCCTTACCTTGATTAGATGGTAATTGTTCCTTAGAGTTTACAAAGGGATTTGAACTATATTCCTTAATGGTATTGACCTATGTTTCGTCCTGCACACGAGATAAAATTTGACTCTATCCATTCATGATTTCAAATGATGAATTCGACCTCGATATGCTCAAAAAGCTTCATCTCTACGGCTCTCAATTTCATTTGTCAATGATCAATTGGGAGAAAATCTCTTGTAAAATCTCTCTGTAAATTTTTGTTTTGCATTAATAAATTCCTCCAAGTTGCCATGCTGGTTGGGGCTGTGGATGTTTCCCTATAGGGGTTTTACCACGTGAAAACATTGATTTGTTGATCTTTGATCGGGTAGTGTGAGTGGTTACTGAATGTTTTTTGTCTTTTGTTGGAATACCCATGTTTTCTAACATATCACACCTTATAAAGGTAGGGAATTACTTGTTTTTATTTATAGTTTTATTTATATGCTCAAAAATATTTAAGACAATCCTTTGTAAATCACCATAATTTAGATGGGTTAAAAGGTCATGAAGGTCAATATCATAAAAAATATTTCTAAATTGTGATTTAATGTGGGTGTATTCATTGGAGTTTGTAAGAGTTTGTTCTTATTTAGAAATATAATTTTATTTTAAATATGTTAAGAACTGGCCTTTTTTTGGTCACTTAAAATAATGGGAAGGAAAATTGGTATTTTTGGCTTCAAATCTTCCAAGCAAATATAAGATATTAACATTGCACAATAATGTTGAATAGGCTAAAATCCTTTTTTGGCACTATTCATCAAATCCAAAATTACAACTTTGAGTCAAATTTCAATGATAACAAACTAGAAAAAATCTAAAATATAGCCACTTAATTTTATAAAAGATAAAATTTTGAATATAGTTAATTCAAAATTTATTAAAAATGAACACTAACCAATAAAATGGACGAACTTAGCATTTCTTTAATGTTATACTTATTCCATAAAATTCAAGGACAAATATCCTCTTATAAATTTCCTCTAAGAGACTTGGCATATTATAAGATCTTTGTGGATTAGTTACCATTTTATTTCTGGTTAACTATGTATAAAATTGTTCGACATAAGTCAATGAAGACATATGTCGCAATGTGACATAATTATTAGGGAACATCACAATCCAACATAACCCTTGATGAGCATCGCAATGCAACACAACCATTGAGGAGCACAACAATTTGACATAAATCAACCAAGATGAATGTTGCAATGCAACATTACCATAGTAAACCATGGTTAAGTGTAACCAACATGGTCAACCATAATTTACCAAGATGAACGTCACATTGCAACATAACCATTAAGGAACATCCCAAATTTGGCATAATCATTTATGGATGTTGTAATGCGACAAAACCATACGTAAAAATTCCACATAAATCGTCCAAGCAAGACATCACAATGCATCATAACCATTCATGAACATCATAATGGAACATAACCCTTGAAGAATTTCGCAAGGTGAAATAACCCTTAATGAATGTCGCAATATGACATAGTCATTGATGAATGTAGCAATTTGACATAAATCAATGAAGCTAAACATCACAATGCGAGACAAATATGGAGGAATGTCGTAATCCAATAACCATGGAGGGATTCCATAATGAATCTATATATGACACAATGTGACATAGGAATTGGGGAACATCGCAATTGAACATAACCCTTGATGACCATCACAGTGCAATGTAACTGTTGATGGATGTCAGAATGCATCACAACCATAGAGGAATGTAGTAATTCGACATAAGTCAACTAAAATGAACATAATTATTGTGACACAACCATAGTCAACCATGGGTACCCATGCTCAACATATGTCAACATGGTTAGTCATAGTTAATGTAGTGTGCTTAAGGGGGTAATGTGGGGCACCCGAAGAGGTACCCATGGGGATTAATAATAGATAGGTGGTTATGTATAATAATTATGTATGGATACCATTTCTAGTAAATAAGGCCTATGTAGTAGTGTGAAAGCAATAAATGTAAGAAGGCTTACTAGAAGGTTCCACCTGCTAGTAAGTTCTTTCTCTGGAATGTTCCTAGGAGGTAGATAATACTATATAAAGAAGTATAAGCAATGTAATGGAGTATTGTGAAGAATATTATAATAGATAAGAAAACATTGCTTGTGGAGTCATTTCCTTCCATAAGAAACAATTAATGGTGTTACCTTACCTCAAGGGTTTTCTCTACAATTCTTATATGACTTCATTGTTTTATTATATTGTGTTTATATGTTGTGTTATTTTCAAGTTAATGTTTATCTTCCATTTTCAGATCTATTGAGAACACAAGGAGAGTAATATGGGGTACCTAGGGAGGTACCCGAGGGGATTAATAATATATAGGTGGTTATGTATTACTATTTATGGAGGCCATTTATAGTAAATAAGGCCTATGTAGTAGTGTGAAAGTAATAAATGTAAGAAGCCTTACTAGAAGGTTCCACCTACTAGAACGTTACTTCTCTAGAATGTTTCTAGGAGGTAGATAGCACTATATAAATAAGTATAAGAAATGTAATGGAGTATTATGAAGAATGTTGTAATAGATAAGAAATAATTTCTTGTGGAGTGTTTTCCTTCCTTAAGGAAAAGTTAATGGTGTTACCTTACTATAAGGGTTTTCTCTACAATTCTATTGTGTGTTCATTGCTTTCATGTCTATTGTAGATTTGTTATCTTATTCTCAAGATTAAGGGTTTGATTTATTTTCAAATCTATTGAGTTAAATAACAATTGGTATCAAAGATCTTTTTTGGGCCAAAAAATCGAAGTTTTTTTTTTTCTTTTTTTGCAGATTTTTCATGGTAAAAAAGAGGGCAACAAACTTTAGATCAATGTCTGAAACTTTTTGTACAGAATTTGAAGAAACTAGTTGCATATATGATTTCATCTCAATAAAAATTCCAAGTGAAAAAAAATCATCCAAATCAAAGTCAGGGAAGTGGATTAATCTTTGATTTAAAATGAGTTGTTTTAGGGTTTTTTGGGGGACGACCGATTGATTCACAAATTAGATATGTTTTGACAAAGACAAACAAGTTCAAGTAGATGCAAAGTGGTTGTGGCATTTAATAATTGTGGTCATAACATCTAATTAGAGAAGTATTGTCGTAGTTATGCCCATTTTAATTTAGCTAGCTCAAGGAGCTCCATTGAAAAGTAAGTGATTTTCTTTAAAACCTTAGTTCTATTTTTGGGTTTTCACAAAAAAGATGGATTTAACAGGAAAAGACGATAGTCCTAGTATTGAAGAATACATAAGAAAAAAAGAAGTTAGTATGGTGAAAGAATTGGATTTTTTGTAAGTATTAATTTAAAAGATGATGCAACCATATGGTGGAGGTTGTTTAACTATGACAAGATGATGGAACTTCCAAATGAAACATTTGAATAAGTAATTTTAGATAAATGGTTTTACGGTAATAAGAATAATAAAGTAATCACCAATGGTTTATTTTCATGTGGAAAATATATATTACAAGTTCATGGATGTATTCATAAAGTGAAGGTCATCGTTTCTATCAACCCTAGTTGCCAACATAATTTCATCAATGTTGACTTGACTAATAGATTGCAAGTTCATGTGAAACATATCCAAAGCACACAAGTTGAGGGTGATATTGCTCAAATTTTTAAATATTTGAAGCTCGCAATGGATAAAATGTGTTGCATTTTGATTTTCATGTCATAGATATGAATGAGGTGAATATTATTCTTGGATATACTTGGATGGAATCAAGTGGTACAACGAATATTAATGTGAAAAAGAAGTTGATAAAGCTTTGGTATAAGAAAAAAAAAAATCAACCTAAGGGATATGTCTCTTAGTAAGAAATAAGGGCCCACGAGAGAACTTAAACAAGTTCTTCTAGCGAAAATAATTGTAGAGTCCAAGGTTGAATCAAAAGGAGAGCCTACAAAAGCATATGAATAAAATCCCAATGAAGGGCATAAAAAGGAAGCTAAGGAGCTAAAATACTCAAAGGAACACCATGTTGAAGAATCCAAGTCCAACAAACCTAGAGCTAAGGATGACTTATATCTCCACCCATACCACTTGGAAAAACAATAGTCATCAAGGCAAGGGTGTGGGAATCAAAAAAATTATTGTGGATCAACATGGCATTGAAAAGGAAATCAATTGAGAGGTACATGGAGGAATAACAACAATGCACAACAAGAAACAATCATAATACAAATCACAACGGTAAGGAAGTAGTTGGACCTCGTGTTCACATTTCACTAGGATGGATGGATGCTCATGCTTGGTAACAACTGGCTACATTGCTTAGCCAATCATATTGTATGGCTTCTTCCCATGTTTCAAGGATGAAACACACGAAGAGGGATGGAATGTAGTGTACCTGAGGGGGTAATATGGGGTACCTAGAGAGGTACCCAAGGGGATTAATAATAGATGGATGGCTATGTATTTCTATGTACAGAGGCCATTTCTAGTAAATAAGGACTATGTAGTAGTGTGAAAGCAATAAATGAAAGAATATTTATTAGAAGGTTCCACCTACTAGAAAGTTCATTCTCTAGAATGTTCTTAGGAGGTAGATAATACTATATAAATAAGTATAAGCAATGCAATGAGTCATTATGAAGAATATTGTAATAGTTAAGAAATTATTGCTTGTGGAGCGCTTTCCTTCCTTAAAGAATAATTAATGGTGTGACCCTAACTGAAGGGTTTTCTCTACAATTCTCTTTCATGTTCATTCTTTTCATGTCTATTGTAGATATGCTATGTTATTCTCAAGATTAAGAATTTGATTTATTTTCATATATATTGAGTTACATAACAATTAACCATGACCAACCATGGTCTACCAAAGTCATTCATATTCGACCAAAGTCAACCATGGTCTACCATAGTAAAACATAGTGAATCATGGTCCACCATAGTAAACCAAAGTCAACCATAGTCAACCATGGACAACTAAATACAACCATGGTTAACATAAGTCAACCATGATGAACATCATAATACAAAATAACAATTGAGGAATGTCACAATCTAAACTAAACCTTGAGGAACATTGCATTTTGACATAACCATTAAGGAACAAAAGTCAACCAAGAAGAAGGTTGCAAGGTTACATAACCATTGATGAACATTGCAACCCAACATATCCTTTCATAAACATCACAATGTGATAAAACCCTTCAAAAACACTGCAATTCAACATAAGTTGAGCGAGATGAATGTTGCAATGTGACAAAACCATCAAGGAACATCATAAATGAGACACAACCCTTTATGAATGTCACAATGTGACATAACAATTGAGGAACATAGAAATTCCATGTAAGCCATCTAAGATGAATATCACAATGCACCATAACCATTTAGGAACATCACACTCATACAAAACCCTTAATGAATGTTATAAGGTGACATAACCCTTGATGAACATCGCAATGTCATGTAATCGTTGAGGAATGTTGCAATTTGACATGAGTCAACAAAGATATATGTTGCATTGTGACATAATAATTAGGGAACATCAAAATCCAACATAACCCTTAACGAATGTTGCATTCTGACATAACACTTGATGGACATTGCAATGTGACACAACCATTGAGGAACATACCAATTTGACATAAGTCAACTAAGTTGAATGTCACAATGAAACATTACCATAGAAAACCATGGTTAAACATAACCAACATGGTCAACCATAGTCAACCATCACTAACCATAATCAACATGGTGAACTAAAATCAACCATAGTGAACCATAGCCAACTAAAGACAACCATGCTTAACATAAGTCAACCATGATAAACATCACAACATGAAAATACCATTGCGAGATGTTGCAGTCTAACCTAACCCTCGAGTAACGTTGCATTGTAACATCACCATTCTCGAACATAGCAATTTGACATAAGTCAACCAAGAAGAATGTCGCAATGCTACATGACCATTGAGGAACATCACAATCTAACATATCCTTTCATGAACTTCACAATGCAGCATAACCTTTCAAAACCATTGCGATTTGACATCAGTCCACAAGATGAATCTCATAATGCGACATAATGATCTGGATTTTATGAGCAGAACAAAATGAATACAGATTATTAAAGGATGCTTAAGACAGAATAACAGAGATACGATGAAACTGGTTTTCTATTCAATAAGGAAATAAGTTGAAACTGTAAAATGCTGCAGAAAACAAGCTTGCTGGAATGGTGGTGGCTTATCTCTGAGAAGAGATGTGATGACTGTGCTCATTCGCAAGAAGATGATTACATTGAGGCTCTCAAGGCATTTTTACAATAAACAGGAATGTCAAAAACCATAGACATCAAAAAACCTAACCCTAGGAGATGAAGCGCTAAAAGTCATGTGGGCCTTGTTTGGGTAAGTTAATACATCAATTTCGCGGGGTCATAACTTTTGCATACGATCTTCGTTTGGGGCGCACGATAGCTCGTTGGAAATGTATCGTCGAGGAGATTCATTTTGGGGGATCAATTGGAGAATTCAGATATCATTGAGAAGCTCGATCCCAAAAAACCTTCATTTAGTCCCTCAAAATGGCCCCGGGAGTTAAAAAATACTAAAAATAAGAAATTACCAAAATTGCCCGAAAATTGTTTGCGCCGGTTGGAAAAGGTGGGTGGCCACCGATATCCACCTGGATCACATAACCATTAAGGAACATCACAAATGTGACAAAACCCTATATGAATGTCACAATGTGACATAAACATTGAGGAACATAGCAATTCCACATAAGCTGGCCAAGATGAATATCACAATGCATCGTGACCACTCAAGAAAAGTCAACTGAAACATAACCTTTAAGGAATGTCACAAGGTGACATAAATTATAATGAATGCCACCTTGTAAGACAACCATTGAGGATCATAACAGTTCAATACAAGTTAACATAGATGAACATTGCAATGTGACACAACCGTTGATAAACATAAAAATTCAACATAAGTCAACCATGATGAACAACACAATGTGACATTACCATAGTAAATCTCGATTAAACACAACAAACATGGTCAACCATAGCCAACCATGACTAACCATATCTAACCATGGTCTATCGAAGTGAATCATAGTCACCCAAAGTTAAGCATGGTCAACCATAGTCAAACATGGTCAACCATAGTAACCCAAAGGCAACCATAGAGAACCATGGTCAACTAAAACTGACCATGGACAACCAAAGTCAACCACATTTAAACATGGTCAGCCATAGTCATACATAGTGAATCATAGTCAACCAAAGTTAACCATGGTTATTCATTGTCAACCATGTTGAACCATAATAAAATCGAAGTCAACCAAAGACAAACATAGAAAAACATGGTCAAACATAGTCATCCATCATCAACCAAAATCACCATGGTCAACAATAGTCAACATGGTCAACCATAGTCAACCATAGTCAAACATAGTCAACCAAATTCAATCATGGTCAAACTAAGCTAACCATAGTCAACGTGATCAAACATAGTCAAACATGTACGACTATGGTTAGTCAAACAAATTCCACTATAATCAATCATAGTAAAATATAATCAGCTAAAGTCTACCATAGTAAAACATGGCCAACCATAGTCAATTGTGGTCAAACATAGCCAAACATGGTTAACCATGCAAAACCATGGTCAAACATGGCTAATCTGTACACAACCATGGTCAACCAATGTCAACCATAGTCAAAGATGGTCAACTATAGGCAAACATTGTTATATATAGTTAACCATAGTCAAACATGATCATCCATAGTCAACTAAGGTCAACCATGGTTAAATATAGCCACCCTTAGTCAAACATGGTTAAGGATTCTCAACCATACTTAACTATCGTCAACCATATTCAATCAAAATCAACGATCTTCAACCATAGTCAAGCATGTACAAACATGCTTAACGATGACTAATTACGTTCAAACATGGTTAATCACTTTGAACAAATCTCAAGTATAATCATCCATCGTCAACCATAATCAAACATATTCAACTATAGTTAACTATAATGAACCATAGTCAATCAAATTCAACCATACTAGACCATGGTTCTTGGTGATAATCCAACATACTCAACCATGATAAACCATACTAAAATATTATAGATATTTCAATAAAATTATATGATATTTTAATTTACAAATCTACTAATCCTCAACCACATTTAAAAGTGGTTGATATATATCCATCAACATTATTAGTTTAAAAAGACTACAAATAAAGCCATTAAAAGTGGTTGATATATATCCATCTACATTATTAGTTTAAAAAATACAACCTACTCCCTGATAGATAACACATTTCCACCTTCTCTTAAAAGGAAGTCGAAAAGTTTTATATATCAAGTTAATGCTCCATATGACGCAATAGTGTTTGGTATTGACTACGTGAAGAGCAGTTGAGCATTGTGTCCTGAGAGCACGATCAGTCTCTTTCATGTCTCCGTAGACATTTATTATTAGACAAACGCTGTTCTTTCTCTGAACCTTCCCAGACGTTTGAGTGATCTTCCCGGAAGGCACTGTTTTGTAAAATAATTACACACTTTGCTCGCCTGCAACTATTTATTTGCTTGTCAAGCACTTGTCACAACCATCTTGGAATACAGCGGAAAACAGCATTGAAGGCCCGATAAGCTAATTTAGTCTGGCCGGACCTTCAGTGGTTATAAATTTTGGCTTCTCCATCAGCGATGGAAATGAAGGGTTCAAATTCTTAATTTCTTACTGTTGATTTTCGTGAATGAATTGAAGATTTTATGTAGACGGCATGAACCATCATTTGGGTCCGCAGAAAATGGTGCATAATTCGGCTATGGAGGACGAGGAAAGTAAGGTAAGGGCGATAGAGGCTGTTACAGGGTCTGGAGGCGTCAATCTTGGTTTACTTATGCTGCGGTTTTTTTGTGGACTCTATGGCAGTGGGCATGAAAGAGGGAAATATTTCTGCTGTGAGAGGAGCAGATTCTGGGTATCTCTCAAGAAAACTCACGAAATTGAGGTCAAAAGCATAGCTGCTGAGCGTAGATCCTACCTAGGAAGACAAATTCATTATCCCTTTTCAGGGAGTAGTCCTTCAACGGTTTGGATTTAGTTCTTCTCCATTGTATTTCTCTACAAGCCTATCTTAGATCAGCACATACGTTTCTTTCTAGATTTGATATTAGGATAAATTCACTCACTCTTTTTTGGAATTTGATATTAAATCACCATATTTAGTTAGATAACTTTTAATTGTTTAATTTGGTGTAGTTTAAACTTTTTAAGTTTTGTTTTTTTGTTATTTTTTTGAGATATTTGTTAGAAATTTTGTGAGAAATTGTTAGATCCACAGATTTGAGTGATTATTTCTGTATTATCCTATTGCCCTATAAATTTTTCAACATACTGATTCCATTTTTGCATTCAAAAATGAGTTTTAAACAACAAACAATAATGATTTCGTGCAAATTTATATCTCAAAACCTAAAACAGTTAAACAACATCAATTGCTCTATTTTCCTTTTAAATTTGAAATTACATATCATATAATTTTTTTTATAGATTTAGTATTAGCATAAATTTATTTCAACTTTTTTCTTTTTAATTTCATATTAATATAAATTCATCTCAATTTCTATTTATTTTATTAAATTTATATAAAAACAATTAATCTCAATTTGAAAAGAAATTAAAATATTCATCAAAATTATATATATATATATATATATATATAATTAATTTATTTTTTAAATTCAGTCTTCATTCATTTTCCATTTTCATTTACATCGTCCACAGATTTGATCCACCTTGTTGCTCTCAGTTCAATAATAATAGGTAAGAGGAACTGGAAAATAGCTCAAGAGATAGTGTATGTATTGGGATACTTTGAAGATTATCCCTCTAACCTTTTCGCTACTCTCTCCCCACACTTGGGGGTATATATTTTTTTTTCAACTGTACATATGGCGTTTAGCCATGACTAGTTTAAAGGTTTTAATTTTTAAGTTTTTTCTAGGTATTTTTAGGACTAGTTTTGTTTAAAATTTCATCAGAAATTTATAAAGCTGCATATTTCAGTGATTGCTACTCTCTCCCCACACTTGGGTATATTGGGGGTATATTTTTTTCTTTAACTGTACATATGGCGTTTAGCCATGACTAGTTTAAAGGTTTTAATTTTTAAGTTTTTTTTAAGTATTTTTAGGATTAGTTTTTCTAAAATTTCATTAGAAATTTAGAAAATTGTATATTTCAATGATTGAAATTATATATTTTAAGTGTTTTGGGGTTTTGGAAGGTGCTGAATCTAAAAAATTACATATTTCAGTAATTGAATTACATATTTCAAGTGTTTTGGGGTTTTGAAGAGTGCTGAAGTTAGAAAATTGTATATTTAGGTGATTGAAATTACATATTTAAGTGTTTTGGGGTTTTGCAGAGTGTTGAATCTATTTATATATTCAAAAACTCAATTTCAACCATGTAAAGTTTTGATTTTTCCAACAATTATGTTACTAGATTCTCACAATAATTATGAAAAAATAAAAAAACATAGACTGTTTAAACTACCCAAACCATAATTACTTTTAAGACTCACCTGATCGATAATGATACACAGCTGTTAAAGGCTCTGTAGTTTTATTTCCTACTGTCTAATCTTCCGTGGTAGCACCCATGATCAGTACTTTGAGGATGATGAGTATCCCTCATAAGGCCCCTAGCCATAATTGCTGCTGGGACTCACATGACAATAATTATATACA
>JASDQU010305869.1:18148-38518 GCA_032191745.1 Picea mariana | reverse complement strand
ATGTGATGTTTCCCCACTGGATGTCTGTGATGTGTTCTTGGGCCAACCATATATGTGGAGATGCCATGTTGTTTATGAATCTTGACCCTGTAGTGTCATTGTTACTTTGGGGGGTCATCTCTACAGAATACCAGAGGTAGTTCTGACTACTGTTCCACCTAAAAAGTGTCGCAAGGTAGTATCTCATACTGCAAAATTCAGCTTCTTCACAATCTGTTCAAAAGGAGAACAAAAGGACACCGCAACCACTATAACCTTGCCCCAAGCACCTTCTATCCAACAGAAGCAGGTCGACAAGGTTGCAGCAAAGCGCAAAGATTCCTTCTGCACACCGTCCTCTCATGTATCTCGACTTGTTGAGCATCCTCAACCTCAAAAGGTTCATGATAGACTTCCACAAACTGAGCAACGTGATGTCTCCAGCAAGACAAATAGCTCACCAAGATGCAGATTCAACAAACGCTTTTCCTTCTCCCCCATGAATTCAACGCAATGGAGACCATTTCTTCCTAAGGAGGGAGGATTGATCCAGGTGGATATCGGTGGCCACCCACCTTTTCCAACTGGCTCAAAACAGCTTTCTGGCAATTTACTATTTTTAGCAGGTTTTAACTTTCGGGGCCATTTTGAGGGCCTAAATGAAGGTTTTTTGAGATTGAGGTTCTCAATGATAATCTAAGGCATAATTGATCCCCCAAAATGAATCTCCTCAATCATACCTTTCCAACGAGCTATCATACGCCTAAAACGGATATTGTATGCAAAAGTTACGACCTCGGGAAGTTGATGTACTAGCTTACCCAAATGGGGCCACATGACTTTTGGTGCTTCATCTCCTAGGGTTTGGTTTTTGGATGTCTAGGAATTTTTTCATTCTCGTTTATTGTAAAAAGGCCTTAAGAGCCTCATTGTAATCATCTTCTTGCGAATGCGAGTAGCCGTCACATCTCTTCTCAGAGACAAGCTACCACAATTCTAGTGAGTCTTTCACTCTCTATTTTTACAGTCTCTGTACATTTCTTTGATTAATAGAAATCATGTATTACTGTATATCTTTGTTTATGGTTGCATCTCTGATACATTTATGTTATATTATTGAATATCTTCAATATCTCTGTGCATTTCTTTATTATATCGCCGCTCTCATTTCGTGCCGAAAATAATCCGGATCAATCTGGGAAACCTCCACTCTAGATCTAATCACCATCGTCGACTGGACTTACTTATTCCACGATATCGTCAATGGGTCATGTTGATCCTTTCATGATCAATGATGGATCCTTACTCTATTGATTTGATCTGATGGCATGAATCTTGAAACAAAATGATGGTCACGATTAACTACTTACCTTGATCAGACGTTCAGTTTTCCTCAGAGTTTACAAAGGGATTTGAACTATGTTCCTTAATGGTATTGACCTATGTTTCATCCTGCACACGAGATAAAATTTGACTATGTCCATTCATGATTTCAAATGATGAATTTGACCTCGATCTGCTCAAAAAGCTTCATCTTCGTGACTCGATTTTGTTGTGCTCTCCAATATCCTCTATCTCCCACTCTTCCACAAAGTTTATAGGAACTTAGTTCTTTTCAAACTCATCCATCTCACACAGAGAACCAATTACTATAAGCATGAAACCTCAATTGTTCATTCATGGATTATTCACACATATCCACATAGAAATATAACCTAGATTGTTCATTCATGGATTATTCACACATATCCACATAGAAATATACACACAGTCACAACATTTTCATTAATTCAAGCACTATACATGGTTTCATAAAATATTTATCAGCCCAATATATAGTCTGGGCTTCTTCTCGAGCCTTTGTCACTCCTTTGGTCAAATTCTTCAATAATTGGCTGCATTTTCCTTTTGGCCTGATTCCTCATTAACTGGCCACCACATACAATTGCTTGAAGGATTAGAATTTATGCATGGAAGACACACTTTTGGCTCAAAAAAACAAATTCCTAAATTCCTGCAAATAATTGCAATAATAGCAGTCTTGCTCTTACAATTGATCAGGATCAATTAGATTGAATCCTCCATACTTAGAACAATCCATCTAACCCAACTAATTAGCTCAATTAATCCATTTACATAATAAATAGGAAAACAACCCTATTTCTTCCTAACAACCCTATCATTCTAGAATACAATTACAAACTTAGAAAAGATACAATAATTCCATTAAGGGGACCTATTCCCTTTAGTAATTTCAAAGACCCCTAAGGCCTAATCAACAAGGTTGACTTTGGAGGAAAAAATTATTTCGCGTCATTAAGCATGCTTTGCTGATGTGTAAAGAAACTAAGATTCTTCTTGATAGCCATGCACCTATAATTTTGTATGTGTGTTAGAGAAAGATTTGCCTCACCCTAAGCAATCTTGTAGAGAGGGCCTTATTCCATTTCCCTATGCAGACTCACTTTCCCTAATTGATAAATCCAGAGACAAAAATATAATGTTTTCCACTTGTACGCATCTTGCACTCTATACAACAAGCGTATACACAGGCTGCTCCACTACAGCCCGTGTACATCAGGATTTGTGCCATAAAATCAAAATTAAATGTCAGGTTTCCATGTCATGCCAAGAGATCTCTGATCCTTGGCCTTCCATATACTAGAAACGTTCTGACTTGGCCCTTCAGTTGCATTTTGAAGGCTATAAAGAAGCCAATTCCGAGCTATGGAAAAGAAAAAAGGAATTGAACTTTGAGAGAAAAGTTACTCTGGAGAAATTATTACTTCATATTGAGTCTGCATCCCTTTGTCCTTGAAGTATGAACACAGTGTTCAGCCCCCAAGCTCTTCCCTTATTGATAGAGAACCTCTTTGTCTCCCTTATATGAGTTTGCCTTTGGTGGAGGATTGAAGTGGTGGAGGTCCAGCTGGAAGGAACTTGGTTTCTCGGTTCTGAACCGTGCCGACATGGAAGTCTGTAATTTTTCACTTCTATTGATCATTTATTAATATAAATACTCCTTTCCTATCCAATTGATATCTTGCAAATATATGAGTTATTATCCATGGGCATGTTTGTTTTGTATATTAATGGATTATGCTATCTAATGTGATAACCTTTTATATTATCACTATATGATTGCTTCGCTTGTCTGTTGAGAACTTGTTGCAGGTATAAAGATTTGGGTCAAAGTTCTCAATGGTATACATCATCAAACATCTAGACAAGGTAGGTCCCTTTCTTATCTCGCTTGCAAATTGGTGTATATAGCATGTTTATGGGAAAGAGTTGATTTCTGCGGTCATACCTGTTTGTTGTGGTTTACCCTAGCCATAGAGAGATTTTCCTCGTAACAGAATTGGCAACCGTACTCGGGATGAATCTTCTTTCTTGGGGTTTGAAGTACTTTTCTCTTTAGATTTCTCTCGTTTCTATTGTGGTTCTTGTCGTAACATTGTTTGACAACTCCTGTTCACTCTAGGTCTAAGTTTTCATCCTTTATCCCTTGCCCGACCTTGTTTCAAAGAATATACGCGCCTTTTGCCTTGACAGTCGCGTATACATGCAATGTATCTCACTGCAAGATGCGCATATACGCTCTGTTTGCCCAAACAGTCGCGTACACCTATTTTCCTTGCATGTTTGCTTGGTTTGGTGTTTGCTAGGTGGGATTTGATGCTTGTTGAGCCTTCTTAGGTCTCTGTAGTTCCTGTTAAGTGCCCGTGGGATGACAGGAAACCCTCTTTTGGTTGAATTTTAGGGCGAAGTCTTTCTCTTCATCTTTTCATTTTTATTGTTCTTATACATCGGGTTGGGTGTTTCATTGCTTGATATCCTACTTGAGTTATCTCTTTTTTATACACAATATGGATATATATCAAGTTACTTTTCAGTCCATGCATTTTTAGTTTGGATATATTGAAAATACAAAAAAATAGGCATTTTTCATTGCTTGGCATTTTTGTCTTTGAATCTCTGTCATTAGCTTAGTGAATATAGTGAAAGATTGCATTTTTACTTCTGAATTGCAGATTTGAATTTGAAAATTGCATCGTTTTTTAGGAGCATATCATTCATCAAAAGTTAAAGTCAGTACTTTGCATTATTTTCATATTTACTTTTCTTGCAGAGTCATAACATCATGAGTTTCATTACCATACATTTTTGAGTAATCATGGCCATAAAATCAACGCTATAATTTAAAATTTATTAATAATGATTTTATTTTTTAGGGTGCACAAACTAGCCTAGGATTTAGTGCCTTGGAATAGGATTGTGTGAGTAAACTTCTCCAAGGCATTTAAATCAACATATGTGTCTGAGTCAGGGAGTGGATAAATCTATTGTATAATTGGTAAGATCAAGAGGCTTCGCTCACACTAGAGTTAATCACGAGGTCGTACAAAGTTGGTTGAAGGGATATTGCCCCGATACCTTCCTAGCGTCAGATATATTTCCGGGGATCTATTCATATCTAGGGATCTTGTTAGTGCCTTTACCTCCTTGTGAGGTGATTCTTTCAAGGTTTCTGGATTTGCTACCCTGCCCATACGGTGAACCTGACTTACGACTGCTCGCATGTGCATCGATTATACAGTGGTTTATTAGTTGCTTGACTTAGGTGTCTCATAGGTTACTTGCAGGGGTTATTCTGCAGGTACCCAGGGTCAGATAAGGGTCGGACAACACACAACCTTTATGGAGGATTACCTCTCTAGGGGGATCTGACCGACTAGTTGTTAAGCCCATGAGGGCCCTTATAACTGATTATGTTACCTCCGATCTTTAACAGGGAGTCTCAGGCCCCTCTTGGGCGAGAAATACCTTCTTTAGGGAGGGAGGCCACTTAGCCACATTTCCCCATTTGCATGCATATTAGTCATTTAACTTTTGGTGTGCTCTTTGCTTACTAGTTTTCCTTAGGATATATTTTTTATCTTTAGAGTCTTAAGTCATCATGGAGTTAGACCAGCCTCCCTGCCGGTCCCATTGCTTGTTACAGTTACCATCGGATTTCATGTCCTTTCCTTCTAAAAGGCATAGAGTTATTATACGTGGTACACACACGTCCACAGTTTAGAATTGTGATTCAACAAGGATGAGTACTGAATCTGGTCTTCATAATTATGGGATCCCTTCGACTCCCATACCCACTATAGTTAATGGCACCCCTTCGACTCCTGCAACCTCTATGGTTGTAGTGTGGGAGGTACCTATCATTACCATGGCCCAGCCTATAGTTAATGCTCAAGCTACCACCTCAAACCCCTCTGGGTCTCTTGGCCACTCACCAAGCTACAATGTTCAGTCCATCCCTATGGTTTCTAGTCCATTTTCTTATGGTATGCCTAACTTCACTTCGCAATTTTCAAACTCCATCCTAGCTACTGGACCTAATGCTAGCATTGGTCTTGGGGGCAGTACACCTCCCTACACTCCTTTTTCATTTGATGAATCTCAAATCCCTCAAATGACTCCTAATATGGGGCGTATCCCTACTTTTAACCCCGGGTCCAATCCTCCTACTTCTGGGTGGAATAGTCAACCTGGCGGACAAGCTTCGACTCAAGTTCTGTCCTACAACCCTACCTCCTCAGCGCAGATTCCAACCAATAATTTTGGCATGACGAATCCACCTCTATCCTCCGGTTTCCAACCCGGGGGAGGTTAGTTTCATACTTTGGGCAACCCCTAACCCAGATCCAATTCGGCTGGGGGTAATTTCTATAACCCTCAACAGAACATTTATGCTGGAATGATGCCCAACCAACCTCATATGAATCAGCCCGAAGGAGGGCCTTATAATTCTAGACAGGGCCATGGTGTTTACCAGAACCCTTGATGGCCTCCAAACCCGCAAGCACAATATTTCCTAGGAGGTTTGGGCCAGATGTCTCAACCCTGCCTCCCTTTTCTAGCCACACTTAATCTGCCAGATTTGGCTAAGTTAATGAAAGACCCTGTGAGTCAAGATCTCGCATGGCCCTCCGTCCCCGCCAAACTTCCTTCGAACATCCCGAAGTTCAAGTGTAATAATGGAGAGGATCCTAGCGATCACGTCACTACCTTTCACCTTTGGTGCTCATCAAACTCCCTTAATGACGATTCTATTCATTTGAGATTATTTTAATGCACCCTCATCGAAGTTGCTGCAAAATGGTATATAGAGCTACCCAAGGGGGCATATGGGACTTTTAGTCAGTTGGTAATGGTATTTCTTAACCACTTCCAGTTGCCCATTTGTTATGATGTTGGCTTAGAATTGTTGTCAATTTTATGCTAGGACACCGTCACTCATATCTCATACCATATCCAGGAGTGGCATAGACGAAAGAGGTTGATTAAGACCCCTATACCCATGAAATTTCATTTAGAATGGTTTCTTAAGTCTTTTCACCCTCCTATCTCGAAGGATGCTGTTACTTCCAGGATTACCACTGAAGAAGAAGCAATCTTTAGAGCCAAACAGTTAGATTTGATATATGCTCAGTCTGGGATCTTATACCACCTTCTTCCTGAAGCACCATGGTCTACTTACGACCCTAGGCAAAAGCCCAGACCTCATGTTGATGGCATTGTAGGTTCCGCCAATGTAAAGTCTATAGAATCGGTGCCAAACCAGTTGAAAGAGTTGTCTTTAAGCCAGTCTATAGGAGGACCAACCTCGTCTGTGTCTTCCAATCCCACTCAATCGGTGGATGTACACTCTGTGCAATCGTCGACCAACCCGAATGGTAACCAACAACCAGGAGGGAATAAGAAGAAAGCACGCAATAACCATAAGGGTGGGAAAAATGGTGATAAACCCAAGGACAATTATAATAATGAGAAGAGGCATAGTAATGCTGGAGAGGGCAAACAAGAAAGACGTAAGGTGAAGTTTCCCTGTAAGATTTGCATAGATGATCACCTTACCCATTTGTGCCCCAAACTTGCAGAAGTTGTGAGGTTATTAGCTCAATCGCGTGTCGTGCTGATGAATCCATTCCCACATAATCAACACTTATCCTCGAGCTCCTCAAATGCCAGAAATACGGTTGGTGGAGGTCAAAACTAGCAGTCATAAGATGGAGACCATTTATGTATCAATATGGTCTATGTGAAAATAGATCTAGCCACTCAATCTCGAGACTATAGTTCTAAACAAACTGATCCTAGTATAGAATCTCCTCCTCCTCCTTTGAAGATGACTTTACAGATTGAGAAACTGGAGCCACTGCCTCGTATTCTGAAAGGATTACTTAAGCGCTCTACCCATAATTTAAATGTTAGAGCTTCCCAGAACTACTCTACCGTTGAGGACCTGGGTCAAACCCCTTGTGCGATGTCAGCTTTGGAGGTACTCCAGATGTTTCCTTCACAAAGGAATTCCTTACTCTTTGCTTTAGGAGCTCTAGAACCCAATGGATCAAAATTTATTAAGTTTGACGTCACAGATATTAATCCTTTCTTGCCTTACCACGTGGCTTTCCAAATCCACGTGGAGTACTCAAAGTATACCATCAAACGTGCAGTTGTTGATGAAGGCGTTGCTACGTGTGTGATGTCCCTGATCTGTTGGAAAGCTCTCGGTTCTCTGAATCTTTCCAAGTCATCGAACATGTTGACTTATTTTGACGTTCATTGATTTCTCCCTCACATTATTCTCCCTTCCTTTCCGGTCCAATTAGGTGGGAAGACGGTAGAGGTGGAAGTAGAGGTAGTTGATGCACCTCTTGATTATAACTTGTTACTAGGACACAATTGGAATTATTCCATGATCATTGTAGTATCGCCCGTCTTCCATACTCTTTGTTTTCCTCCTGAAGGGAATATCGTGATGATCGATCAATTAGCCTTTGCATGCTCTAGTCCTAATGCATCTATTGGACTGTTGATCCCTATGATCGACAATTCTCAGCCGAAAACTGAGAATATCGGTGTCGGAATGTATTCTTTACTTATGGGTACTTTCGATTTCATGACACCAGTTCATCATGTTTATACCATGTCCAGTAGGCCTGTTTCGACGGGGAAGTCCATTCCTTTCCACACTTCCTATTTTAGTGATCTGTGGACCCTACCTTCCCCGACTTCGTCTTGTGAAGGTCAGTTGCATACTGGCATTATATCACCAGCCTCTATTAGTCATGTTGGAGATTGGTTGACAACCTTTGCTAGTCATGTTGAAGACCAGCAACCAACTACTGCAAGTCATGTTGGGGGCACAAATCTAGTCATTGCTAGTCACACTGCACATACATCACCAACCTCTGCTAGTCATGTTGGGGATTTGCTACTAGCCTATGCAAGTCATTCTGGGAGCATGTCACCAACCACTTCAAGTCATGATGGGGGCATTCATACGATTGAAAAGCCTAGACGTGTAAGATGTAATCCCAAGATCTTTTGTAGGCTTTTCAAAGGATATCACCTTACTTGTTTGTTCCATGCTACTATTGTGGTACAAGAAGCGTGGTCCTTTCTTAGGAGCCCTTCGAGTTCTAAGTCGTCTTTGGCTTCCCAACCTTCTTTGGTTGATACAACAATCATGCCGATGCAATATTTGGCTGACACCCCTCTTCCTTTAGGGGTTGATTCATCCCTTGACCTTGTTGTCTCGCATCCTGTTCAACCAACTGTTGTGTCAATGCAATCTTCGACCGACACCACTCCTATTTTTGGGGGTGATGCATCTCTTGACCTTGTTGTCTCACATCATTTTCAACCAATGGTTGAGGAAGTGGTCATGCCGATGCAATCTTTGGTTGATCCCACTCTTCTCTGGGAGAGTGGCAAGCCTAAGGAAGTGACATTGCCGATGAAATATTCGGTCAATCCCACTCTTCTTTTGGAGGGTGATGCATCCTTTGACCATGTCCTTAGCATTTCTAGTTCTGTACCTTCTTCACTAGGGAGAATTCCACTCTCTTCGAGTGTGCTCCCTCCAAGTCCTAGGATGGTTTGCTTTGATCAGAATGATCTTGTAGAGCCTCGACTTCCTTCTTCTACACCCTTCCAGATAAGGGGCATTCTTTGATATATTGTAGATAAGGCAACCTCTGAAATTATTTTATCCCCCTCGACTTGGAAAGCTTTGGGTTTTCCCAAGCTTGTGTCAGCTCTTCGTAAGTTGCTGACCTTTCACATAAGTCATGCACATGAACCTTGGCCTCCCCCATTACATGATTCTTAAAACAACATCCATGAGTCCGATATAAGCTCTTTTTCGACTCGTATAAAAAGCAAAAATATCATCAAGTGATTTGTCCCTTTCACACTCGTTAAATTGGACTTGAAAGGTTGCGAGTCTTATTTAAGCTCCTTTTCGACTCGTTTTCAAAAAACAAAAATATTGTCGAGTGATTTATCCCTTTCACACTCGTTAAATTGGACTTGAAAGGTCGTGAGTCCTAGTTAAGATCTTTTCCAACTCGTTATCAAAAAGAGAAAAGATTGTTGAGTGAACATGTCTCCTTCACACTCGTAAAATTGGTTTTGAAAAGATGTCTATTTGGCACAACTTTACCCCTTTTTTCACACCAAGTAGACTAAAATACATAAAAAAGAACATTTTTTGGTGTCAAGTTGTGATTTCATCTCAAGCCCTTGCTTGCAGTATTGAGACTATAGCCAGTTCTCGCTTTGTGTTATAAATCGTTTGCCTCAGCAGTTTTGCATCCTCAACCAAGCAGAGCCTTGTTTATATCCTTCGCAATTTGACACCCTATACCTAGGAGGGAACACTCCCCCAAGTATCCATCTCCCGCATGCACTTCCCTGCATTGAGCATAGATACGTTCCACTGCTGGAATTGGTTTTTCTTACTTGCAGCACTCGTTTCCTCCTCTATATCATAACATTCATTTGTCTATGAAAAAATAAAAAAATACGGGCGAGAAGGGAGTATTATCTTATATCGACAGCAGTCGTGTCGCCTTTGAACAGAGCACACAATTATTTGAGTCCATTCATCATCATAATTTTGGGATTAACATGGTGTTAGGAAGCTGAGCTCGTTACATAGTCTTCTCTACCGACTAGTTACTCTTCCAGTCCCTATAGAGAATTTCATTGATGCCTCCTGCATCTTATGGTTTCAAAGGAAGTCTATCAATCTATGTCGACCACTCCTTAGAACTCTTGAATTTGCATATTAGCCATACCCTCAGTTTGTCTCAGAATCACATGATACTGTAGTCCTATCATGCACCCTGGCGCTACTTTCATCATTGGTAGGTAACCTTGAACTCAACAATCGACATTTCATCATTGGTCGTTGACTGGGTGGTTTCCCTTGTGTTCGACAGAAAGACATCTATTCACACATTGGGATTCGTGCAGTGTCTGGGATGCCATTATCCTTATTGGTGGTTTTCTCGCCTTTGTTAGCAGTTTTTCATCATTGGATGCTATTTAGAGGGTCCTTTTCGTGTATCGCTTGCACTTGGCACACACAAAATACACACAAGGTCATTGGTTCGTGAACATGTTCTTCGTTCGATTTCCATCAAAATCATGAAGCTCCTGATTTGTAACTCGTGCTGATTGATGAGAGATGCCTTAATGCTCTCCTTTCAGCAGGTCTCTTTCAATCGACTTCAACCCATCTATTCTGGAAACAAGACCTAGAGTCTTATGAGTACCTTGAAGCTTGCAGACATCATTCACAGGCTCTCTCACCATCCACAGTTGGGAATACATCAATGTCTCCTAATCGATGGATTCTTCAGGTGTTCAACACCAGCTCCTTTATTCACACTTGTAAGAATGTACTCAGTGCCTTGATACCTACTTTCATTATGGGTAGGTTGTCTCATGTTTGTTAACAGTATACCTCAATGACCGGTAATCAAATGATGTCTCATTGTGTTTGACCTCAACTCCTTTATTCACCTGATGTAGACTTGCACCTTTGGTGGATTGTGTAGAAGACTTGAAGACATCACTATGAGGCCGCAACTTTCCCGAGTTGTTACTTCCTTTTCATTGGACCAATACCTATATGACTTCAGTGATCATGGGAGATCATATTATACTCCATGGTATACATATATCCTCAGCTTGGTTTTTTGAGACTGGTTCCACTAGGCCTTGTTCATGACTATGACAACTTTTGGCATGTAACCGCATTTGTATTTTCCTATTAATGGCCACAAACACTTGTTTGGTATATTTTCACATGGATCTGCAGTGTATTTTTGGCAGCCATGTATGTAAAGTCAGTGCAAAATGTAATGAGCAATTGAGTTTGTCTGACGGATTCTCTACCACTCCACTTCTGGGTTGTTTATAATGTATTTCGGCCATTGCAGATACTCCTCTGACCTCACACATTAGGGGGCATCTATTAGAGAAATATTTTCCTCACCCTAAGCAATCTTGCAGAGAGGACCTTACTCCATTTCTGTATGCAAATTCACTTTCCCTAATTGATAAATCCAGAGACAAAAAAATATTTTTTTCCACTTGTACACATCTTGCACCCTATACAACAAGCATATACGCAGGCTGGTCCACTACAACCTACGTACATCGGGATTTGTTCCAGAAAATCAAAATTAAATGTCCGGTTTCCATGTCACAACAGGAGATCTCTGATCCTTGGCTTTCCATATACTGGAAAATTTTCGACTCAACCCTTCAATTGCATTTTGAAGGCTATAAAGAATCCAATTCCGAGCTATGGAAAAGAAAAAAATAATTCAACTTTGAGAGCAAAGTTACTCTGGAGAAATTATTAGTTCATATTGAGTCTGCATCCGTTTGTCCTTTAAATTCGAATACAATGTTCAACCCCCAAGCTCTTCCCTTATTGATGGAGAACCTCTTTGTCTCCCTTAGATGAGCTTTCCTTTGGTGGAGGATTGAAGTGGTGAAGGCCCAGCTGGAAGGAACTTGGTTTCTTGATTTCGAACCGTGCCGACATGAAAGTCTGTAATGTTCTCACTTCAGCTGATCATTTATTAATAGAAATACTCCTTTCCTGTCCAATTGATATCTTGCAAATATATGAGTTATTATCTATGGGTATGTTTGTTTTTGTTTTGTATATTAATGTATTATTCTATATAATGTTCTAACCTTTTATATTATCACTATATGCTTTCTTCGCTTGTTTGTTGAGAACTTTTTGTAGGCATAAAGCTTTGGTTCAAAGTGCTCAATGGTGGACATCATCAAACATCTAGACGAGGTAGGTCCCTTTCTTATCTCGCTTGCACATTGGTTTATATAGCATGTTTATGGGAAAGAGTTGATTTCTGCAGTCATACTCGTCTGTTGTGGTTTACCCTAGCCATAGAAAGATTTTCCTCGTAACAATGTGGATTAGAAAGGCAAAAGAAAATTTTTAAAACTTTTAATTTAAATTTAACTAAACAATAACAATATACCTTTCAACAATGATGTTTAAAATTGCATTTATACTTGTGTTCAAATTTTCATTTGTACTTGACTTGAAAATGACAATGTATACATAATTCTTTAAATTTGGAATTAAACATTGGATATTGAATTTACACTTAGGTCTCATGAGAAATGAAGAATGAAAATACTTAACTGTAGATTGTTTTTAAGAGTAAGGCCAATGAAATAGTAGTTGTTTACAAGACTGTCTCCAATATGGCCTAATAATGTTTTTAAACATGCTTTGGTGATGTGTAAATACACCAAGATTCTTATTGATAACCATGTATCTAAAATTTTGTATGTAGATTGGGAAGGCAAAAGAATTTTTTTAGGACTTTTAATTTAAAGTTTACTTAATCATAACAATGTACCTTTCCACACTAATGTTCAAAATTGCAATTGTAATTGACTTGGAAATGATAATGTACACATAATTCATTAAATTTGAAATTAAACAGTGGATATTTAGTAAGATTGCGTTTTTCAAAATAAGAGAGTAAAAAATTATTTACCACTTCTGTTATAATATTATTATCATGAACTATATAGAATCAAATTTATGTAAAGTTGAGGAAAATATTGCACTAAGACATGGCAGAGACAAATCTTTCATTAAACTTGGAGGCAAAACCCATTAAAGTTATTGCAAATATTTAGTATTTATTCATAAAATGTGTGAACATTATTTTATTGAAAAAAAAACACTAATTAGCTACTTCATTATATGTTTTAAACAATGTCTAAAATTGTTGTTTGTAAGTGTATTATTGGACTTGATTATCCAAATTTGATGGAGTTAGAACTTATGTTGATATATTGAATGGTTTTATATAATTAACATAAAGTATCATCGGATGAATACATTGAAGTTGTATTGAAGTTGTCACATAGGGAAATTAATAGTATATTGTGTTTAAAAACATATTGTTATTTGATTTCAAAATAATTAAAAATTATTATACAAATTGTATTTCAAATAAAACAAATAAATAAATCATATTTGTAATAAATAATATAAAATTCCAAAAAAATACTATGAAGAGAATATTTGTTATGCAACTAATATTGAAAATTATTTCTTCATATATATTTACCCTTTAAAACACAAAATTATATTGATGAATCATTTCCACCTAATCTCATGATAGTCAATCAAGTAGATTGACCAAAATATTTACACCACATTTATTCATTTTGATATTCTTGCAATGTTCTTTCTTTCCCATCCACACCCAAACTTAGTGGTACCCATTGGAACTGATCCAAGTTCTCTCATCAAGATTTGGTAACTAATATTGTTCTAATATTTTTGTTGTGTATTTACCTATACTAGAATTCCATCCATCAACCTTAATATGAAGATTCTTACTTTCATCATCCAAGAAGATATCTGAGGTGGTCATTTCCATCCAAATAATCTCCCATTGATCTTGTTTTCCTAGTCTAACAAGCAACATCTTACCTTTCTCAACATTATTAATAGGATTGAATGTTGAATTTGGCCTATTGCACATGGATCCAACATATCTCAGTTCACCTATATCATTTCCAAAATCCTTGTCCATAATACCTGAGATTACATGGAGCGCATTATGGTAAGAATCATGAATTTGCCTTGTCTTGGGATAGAATAGCTTAGAAGATGAATTAATTCCATCCCTTATTGTATGAAAATTGGAAATTTCATATAAACTATTAAGAACTCCTTCCCAATATGCTACCTTATTTTTCCATTCCTTTATAACAATGGGAGAACCCTCATTGCCAATAATGTATTTCCACATTATTATGCATGATGTTATTCCTTTCTTTAGCTCCTTTAAGTATACCTCACTTATTTTGGATGTAAGAATGTTGGCTTCACTATGGGTTATTTATTTTGACCTTCATCATCTATATTCCACAACTCAATTAGTTATGGCCACTCAATATCTCTTATGGATTCCATGTGCCTTAATATTGAACATCATGGAATACAAGAAATTGGAAGTACAAGAAATGGATTCCATGTGCATTTTTTCCTCCCTTGATGTATTAATTAAACAATGTTTTGAGTTTATTCTCCTTGTTAATCAATCTAGGTGGAAATAAACATGTTTTTTCAATTGTTTGATATGTATCAATCATTTGAGGTAAAGAATGTATATCTTTAATGTAACATCCTCATTATAATCCCTAGTTTAATCATTGTTTAATGTACATATAATATGTGGCTACAACCAAACGATGTAATATGCAAATTGTATTTCTATGTTTTAATAATAAAATGTGATGCCAACTACTAAGGGGACATGGATAGAGATGAGGGATGAATTAATCCACAAGAGAAGAGAGAGTCTAGGATAATGGTCAAGATGGGTACAAGGGGGAATTATCCATGTCTATTAATTCACCCACATTCCTCAATTTAATTATCATTGTGTATTAAGCTCTATTTTTTTATTGAGTGTCCTCAAAACCAATCATTGAATGCATGTAAGAGGGTGGGTGTGAAAAGTCACATCCTATAGTTATTGGGAGAATGGGGGTTGAGTGGAATAAGCTTGGGGAAGTGTGTGAGTCAAGCAAGAAAGCCAAAGGGGAGGAAATTTGTCTGGGTAGCTACAACAATTTTACACAATCAATTTTAGTGCAAAAACAACAAATAGAGAGCAACAAAGAGAATTTTGAGATGGAGCAACCATTGAGGGAAAATTATAGAGAATGTTGGACTGTATCTGGAGAATTGTAGAGATGAAGATTGAAGAGCCTGATTGTTAGGCCCGAAGAGTGAAGTCCACTGTGAGTTGCATTGTAACAACAAGTGGTTGTTGTTGTTTTTGTTGATAGTTTTCCTATCGACAAGCTTTCTTGAGTTCCCAGCTGTGAGTTTCCTGGTTACCTATGCCAGAGAGACCTTGATAAACAACTAGGACATGGGGGATTGAGATTAGTGAAGGGGTACATTCCTTGGGTTGGGAATGTCGAGAGGAAGATATTTGGTGGAAAATTGAGATAGATGTCGAAGAATATCTGTGGGTTGTGAGATTTATGAGCTATGAGTAGATAGTGAGAAACCACCCTCTTTTATGGATTACTAGCCTCAAGTCGGGGGTGATTTTATATTGATATTTGGAAAACAAGTCTATGATTGGGTGGAATGTCCATCCCAAGCAACTGGTTGCAGAGTAAAATTAAAAGATAAATGTTTTATCGTGTCATTGTGTTATTTTATGTGTTTAATTGTTGTGCATGGACTCTATGTATGAGATTGAGTGATATGTTGATGTAATGAGCTATTGGTTTCATTTCATCTTTGTTTTAGATTTATTTATATGCATTTAATAAATGGTAACATACAACTATTAAATATGTGTATGTAATTTGTAACTAGAAGCTACAAGAAATTAATTAGATAGCACGAATTTTAAATTTATGAGTATTCCACATCGTAATGCTCCTCAATCGGGTTGGGAAACATTACATTATGTTATCAGAGCATCTGGTTCAAACATCGAGCTTGTATGGACTCAAACCAGTGTGATTTTCACAAATTTGTTGTTCCATATTTTGTTTGTGATGTATTTGGGGAAAAACGGAGAAAAACAGAGTGAAACCCCCAAATTCATGAGAAAAATATGAGTTTAAATGATTCAATACTACCTAAGAGAGGTTCAATAAAGTAGATCTGCAGATTTGCAGAGTTAAATTCGACTTGGAAGGTCAAAATTCAATTTTTAATGGCAGTTATAGTGTTTTGTAGAGTTCAGTGAATCGAGGGTCGAGATCACATTTGATCGCGAGATCAATGGTCAAGATTCACTTTAATAAATTTAAAAATTCATAAGGTTATGGTCGTTTGAAAGGTTGAGTAAATTAATGATAGAGATTCATTTCGGTGATTAGGAAAATAAGGTAGATTGATGGTCCAAATTAGTTTTGGCCATTTTGGAGTCAGAGTTGATCAATGATCTAGATTAGTTTTGTCCATTTGGGAGTCGGAGCTAATCGACGATCTAGATTAGTTTTGGCCATTTAGGAGTCAGAGTTGATTGACGGTCAAGATTATATTAAGTGAGAGATCAACAACCTATATTCACCTGGGTTTTCATCGAAATTAAGTGTTGAATTTTTCCAAGAGAAATCATCGACGGTCAATGATTGGGTCATATGAATTAACAAAGAGTTTGGGTTGGCCAAAAGAAAACTTTGACCGTTGATAACCGATGGTCGAGCGATGACAGAGTTGGATGAAGTTGGTAGATTAAGGGTCGAGATCATTTCTCAATAGGTAATCAATGGTCCAAATTCATCGGGAGTTTAGTCGAAAGTTTTCTAAGTGTTGGAGTTGTTCTAATGAAAACGCCAACGGTCAACAGTCGGGTCGGCTGGATTCAACAAAGTGATTTCAGTTGCCAACTAAAATTTTTGATGGTCAATGGGTCAATGGTTGGGAATCAGCCAATTCAAAGAAATGTTTCAGTTTAACATTAGAAATGGTGAATGGGTCAATGGGCTAATGGTCGGGCATAGACCAAATTGGTGAAGTGTTCTGATCGTCCAAGAGAAATGGTCAATGGTCGATGGAGAAAAGAGGGGGATGAAGTGTCATACAACATCATCATCCACATGTCATTCCACATCAACCAAGTTAATACCTCAGGATAATGTGTCATTCCACATCAACATCCACGTATCATGCGACGTAAGAAGTTGCCATGTCATCACAGAAGTGGTCGATGGTCGATGGTCAGGTCATCTAGTTTAATAGGTTGTTACAAGTGGTTGCCAAGAGAAATGATTTATGGTTGATGCAATGATGGTCGAGAATTGGCCGAATTAGTGAGGAGTTTTATTCTCCAATGAAAATCGCTAATGACCAATGTTCGAATTGATCAGTTTAGCATTGTGTTGTGAATTGGTTGTCAAGGGAATGGATCAATGGCCGATGATCGGGTCGATAGTTTGGGAAAAATGTTGTGGCCATCCAAAGGAAAGTGTCGATCACTAATATATGATGGAGCTCAGATCAATGACTCATATTACACCTAATTTGAGATCAACGAATTAGATTTAAAGGGATACTATAATAGTAAAATAGTCAATTTTATATGAAATTTTATGAATTTTTCATATTCTTGAAGGTCATTAACTTGTAGGGCAATTTTGAGGGCCTAAATAATGTTTTCAGGAGTTCTAATTTTTGAGATTATAAGTGTTGTAGGCACCACATGTAGTCTCTGCGGCTTAAATAAAATAAATTGAGGAGATATTTCCAATGATCTAATATATTTGCTAAACAGATCTCGTATGAGAAATTTACAACCAAAATAGTAAGGGTAAAATTTCAGTGACATATTAATTCCAAACGACATAACTCCTTGCTCAGAGGTCTGTTTGGGGCACAAGAGCAATCTATGGAAATCTTATGAACCATAGAAAACAACCATTTAGTGAGATCTAGGATCTATGTATGCAAAAATGTGTAGGAATAAAAAGAAGACATCTATAACATATAAGGGTAAACTGAGTAAACTAGTCAAAACGTTTCCGGACCATGATTTTAACTCAGAGCTCAGATTAGAGAAAAATAATAGTCACTAGAAAGGTATTGAGGAGGAGAAGAGACCTATCCACCCAAAAATTTTATTTGGGAAATAAAATTTTCCAGAACTTAATAAAGAGATTTATGTAATAGTAAAAGAGTGGAAATTGCAACATGTAAATATTGTAACTTTTCGCTTACTACTCAAATTGAGGCATGGGTATAGCCATTGGGAAGTTATTTCTGAGAGGAATGAATTAAAGGAATTTGATTTTGATTTAGTGCATTGTGTCCTTCATAAATTGGGATAAAGTGTAACCTGTATTCTAATTGATAAAATGTTTTATGCTATGCATGTTCTAATAGTAATTATTATATGTACATTTCTTGCAGAATTAGAGGTACAAGAAAGAAAATTTGGTTATTATATGAGGACTGGAGTTATGGAATATGCTCAGGGATATTATAGCCATGAGGAAGAGATCAGAGGTCTCCATGTCAGCATGGGAAATGCTAAGACAAATTCAAATGGAAGAAGAGACAGGTAGGAGCCTATAACTATGAGAAGTCTGCATAGAGAAGTGCAAAGATATATAGATGATAATGAAAGGATTATGAAGGATCAATAAAATATACTTCAAAGTTTGAATATGTTGCATAATCAAGTTAATAAATACTTTAACACCAAACAAACAAATAGTGTTATACAAGTGACAACATCTAGATCCAGAAGAAAAGGGGATGATAATGGGAATGACAAGAAGTCAAGAAGAATTAGTAGGCGCCATCATTCTCCAAGGCAATCCACCAAAATAATTCATGCAAGTTCAGGGATAGGGAGTAGCCCAAGTGTGTCTCCTATTTAGAGGTAAATGATAAGTCTTGAGGCATACATCTTGCAAGGTGAGTCCATGAAAATTAAGCCACCAAATTTCAATGGTGAGCATAGAAAAGGAGAAGAGGTCGAGGCATGGCTATTGGAAATGAAGAAATATTTCTAGCTGCATGATTACCCCTCTTAGGTAGAAGCTATAATTGCAACCTACCACTTGCAAGGAAAGGCTTGAGGTAAAGGAGAAGGCTTGAGGCATACATCTTGCAAGGTAAGTCCATGAAAATTAAGCCACCAAATTTCAATGGTGAGCACATAAAAGGAGAAGAGGTCGAGGCATGGCTATTGGAAATGAAGAAATATTTCTAGTTGCATGATTACCCCTCTTAGGTAGAAGCTATAATTGCAACCTACCACTTGCAAGGAAATGAAACCATGTGGTGGGATTAACTTAAGCAATCCAAGCACCTTTATGAGAAGAGGATCTCATGGAGGCAGTTCAAATCATATTTCCAAGAGAAATATTTATCTGAAAATATTATGGAAGGAAGATAAATGAGTTCTTTGAACTCATGTTGGGAACCATGACAATGAATGAATATGAAAATAATTTCTTTGAATGGTTGAAGTATGCGGAGTTCATAAAACTTGAGAAAGTCAAAATCCAAAGGTTTCCAAGTGGGTTACCCTCCTTCTATAGTAATAAGATACAATATGATAACCCCAAGACCTTGGAGGATACCATAAGGAGATCAAGGCAACTTTATGAGAAAAACAGAGGAAGGCCAGTTTTCCAAAAATCTTGGAATGACAAGATGAAGGGTAAAAAGGAGGAAGAAAGGTTTTAAGACACCCTTTTTCAAGAACAACACCTAAGAAAATTAACAAGGATAGTAAATGGAAAATGAACACAAGACATCATATTCATTTGGGAAAATGCCAAGGAAACAACCTATACAATGTTGGGGGATTGAGGAAAATAATTTATATAGGGACTACCTTCACAAAGGAGAAAGAATGAGGATTTTTTACAACATTCAGGAGGTTGAAATAGTGGAATACATGGGAGGGAACATGGCAAGGAGTTATGCAGCCTTGGAAAACAAGCAAGAAAAATATCAATATTCCATTATCAAAGTGGAAGGTAAGATTGATAACCATCCCATATCAATTTTGATTGGTTATGGATCTATCCATAGTTACATAAACTCTAATATTGTTGAAATATTTCACTTGCGAAGAAGTAAGCATAAGAAATCTTGGTTAGTTCAATTAGCCACAATGGCTAAGATAAAGATCAATGAGTTAGTTAAAGATTGTCAAATAGACATGAATGGACTCAACACAAAGGTAGATTTAAACATCATAGCATTGTGTTCATGTGATTGTTTAATTGACATGGATTGGTTGGAAAAACATCATGTTGTCCTAGACTGTTACAACAATACAATCACATGCATTTATTAAGAAGGGTAGCAAGCCAAGATTCAATGCACCAAGAGTTGTAGTTGTTAGAGAGATTTCAGCTATGTAATTGAAAAATAATTTCAGGAAGGGATGCTATATTTTTGTTGATACTTAGAACACATCACTCCTCTGAAATTTGACTTGTATATCTTCAAAAATTCATTTCTCCTCAACC
>JASDQU010305868.1:135256-145759 GCA_032191745.1 Picea mariana | reverse complement strand
CATGTAGACCTAACCTTAAGCTTAGATTTTAAAATATAATCACCATTAGAAAATTAACAATGATAATATATTTTCAATGTTCCTTAATAAAGTAGAACATGTTTTATAAGCATGAGAGAATTTTCCCTCGCTCTCGTTAGTGGGATCCATTTGTTTAATTATGTCAAAAAAAATTCATATTTCTTTCTGCGTGATGCCCTAATATCCCATGTTTGTGATTATACCCCCTTATATCTTTAAAACTTTACACTTAGTGTGTTCATGGAGTGAAAATATCCCCTTATAAAAATAACATATACTTTCTTCTTTTTACTTATATGATTGGTGGAGGTGGTGGTGTGGCGGTGGTTATTAATTACCTCCACTGAGACCAACTATGATTTATCGAACCTTAAGAAAGGTAAGGAGCTACTTGGTTTTCTTTAGAATTGTATTTTTGTTCTTGAATAGATTTAAAAGAATCATTAATAAATCACCATAGTTTTGATGAGTTAAAAGGTTAGGAAGTTCAGTGTTATAGAAAATATTTTGAAATTGTGATATAATAAATTCTTTCAACCCATGGAATTTTAGGAATTATATGTAGGACATCTAAGATAAAGTGACTTTCATCTTCAACCCTCTTAGTGTTACAAACATTAAAAAATCATTTCAATCCATGATTTTTTAGGAATTGTCCAACACCCTATTTCACTATGGAGCTCATGAGAGTTTGTTTTCATTCTAGCAATGTTGATTTTCTTCTTTATGCTAGTTAAAATAGAGAGATACTTTTGGTCTTGTAGATTAGGGTTGGTCACCTCCTTAAAGTATCTTAATTTTATCTTATCCTCTAATTATTTATCACACCATAATTTCTTCTTAAATTTAGATGCAATACTTCCTTGATGATTTATCCAATACTTAGTATCTTTATGCCATACTCGCTTGAGCTACAATTGGTTTTGACTAGAATTTGAAGCAATCTTAGGAAGCCTCTTGTCTTCCATACTATTTATCTTGTTCTTGATCCTTAATTACCTAGTCATGTCCATTTTTTCAATGGGGGGAAGCCTCACTTCTATGAGGAGGATGGGATAGGGTGTATTTCCTTTAATTTTAATATTGTACATTATAAAATGCTTCTGAATTTACTCTATCTTTATCCACAGTTCTCTGGGTATGTTTCATCCCCAAAATTCATATCCATATAAGATAAAAAGAGTGATGAGATTATCCAAGAGTGGTTTATTCTTATCCCAAAGCTGAAGGTCCACTAATTTACACATGTTTTCAAGACCATGGTAATATTTCCACCCTCCATTTATCCTTTTATAAATGTTATAGTTCCAATTAAGCTTGTGATCAAAATTGGTTGTAATATATTTATAATTACATTACTTTCTCCAAGATATTGTTGTCATACACAAAATTAGTGTAAGTGATATTTTTGGATTTTATTATCATAACCTTTATTTTGTTAGTGTCAATAGTCATACCCATACTAGAGAAAACATCCTTTAGAATTTTTAGTTGTTTATCAATATTATAGGGACTTCTAACCATAAGAACAATATCATCAACATAAAGAAGAAGAATGATGAGTATAACAACTAAATTTGTGACGCGATATAAAAAAAAAATGTAGCAAAGAACACATAAATACAATGAAACCCAACTTCTATTAATGAATAAAATAATAGAATATTGTAGAACACAAACTAGCTAGAATGGTGGTAGCTTATCTCTAAAGAGAAAGAGATGTCGGCTATGATCATTCACAATAAGAATTACATCACACTCCATTTCCTTCTCAAAAGGGTCTCCTTCACCTTTATTATATATGAGAGAGTGAAAGGAGAATTAATTCCCATGATGCATGTGGGATAAACTATTTTTACAAGATAGTGAGTTATTGAAGAATAACTTGGTTTATGTTTACAAAATTCCATAGTCATGTACATAAGAACATTAGGAAATCATTACATGATGGTTTTAATTAACAAATAGAGATTAAATTACATTACATTACCCCTTAATGAAAACATCAAAAGGATTAATATCATGGTTTATCAAAACCATAGGCTTGAAAACATTGATTCAGTGGAAAAGGTGGATGGCCATCGAGATCCACCTGAATTATTCTTCCCCCTTAGGAAGAATTGGTTTTCATCGTGTCAAGTTCCCTCGGGAGATGTGTTGGCCCTTGGTTATGGAAGGAAGCAAAGAACAAGGAAGAAAAGGGAAAAAGTGAACTTCGCGGAAGACACAGTGACTGATATTGGTTCGAAGTGAGCAAAAGAGCAGAAAAGATGGAGCAAAGCCCGAGAAAGAAAGTCGTTGGATGAGGAGATTAGGGATGACAGATAAGGAAGGAATAAGTATCATGGATGACTCAGAAAGAGTAAAAAGGCACCATTAGATGCTTTGGAGCACTGCGCGAGAAGGAAGGAAAGACAGGTTGGTGAAGCCTTGAAAACACAAGTCAAGTTGACCTAGGGTTTTAGAAACCTAGGGTTTTGGTATCTAGGGTTTTGGACACTTAGGTTTTGGCCTAAGGATGTTGGTGAATGATTGCAATGTATAAATAGAGGTCTAAAGGGCCTAGTTTGGGTTGGTGTTTTGGGTTGATGTGTTGTTATTGTTATTATTGATACTAAGTTGGTCGAGAGAAGAGTATTGCGTGAGAGAGAGAAGTGTTGAGTACAAGAGCCTTATGGTATTGTAAGATCTTCAGCTGGGTGTGAAGATCAACCCTGTAGTTGGGTGTGCGGGGAGGGGAGAGAATCATAGAAGAAGAAGAGAAGATATGTTATCTCAGAGCGTAGATAAGAACTGTATGCTTTACATCAATATAATATAGCATAGTTCTGTGGACGTCGCCCTAGAGAGAGTGTGAACCATGTATATTTTGTGTTGTGTATGATTGGTATTTTTTATTTGTCCTTCTTATACTGTTATTTCATTTCTAAGGTAGATCTGATAGATGCATGGAGTATATCGAGCTGATAAGTGATATATGAATGTTGTTTTGTTCCTGTGTTAGATCCACTTGATATTCCCCTTGGTTGTTAACATCTCTGTCCTAAAACCCCCTCATAACTGCTTCGGGTGAGACTGCATTTGATTCACAGGTGTTTCCGAAAGGGCCAGTAGTTAGGGCTTGTTTGTGTGCTCTTGGAGTTGAACCCTGGGTCTACCCCTATGCCAAGAAATGGTTCCTTTGTCGGGACAGGAATCGTTTTAAGGGAATGTCAAGGTGGTTTCCATAGAAGACAGAAACTCAAAAGTGGATAGAGGATCAAGAGAAGGACTTCATTGAAGCCTAGAATAAGAACCCTAATTTTAGCACTGAGGATTGGCTAGAAATATATAGCTTCACTGATATACATGAGATATTCTTTGGTGGAATCCATCAAGAGCTATACGAGTGGCTAGCTAGATTAGTCGATACCCATTTCGAGATTTGATCTAGACTTCTTGTGGTTTGGACATTGGAGTTGATCAAGAAGGTCAAGGAAGTTGATAAAACTGTATCATGAGTAGAAGATCACTGGTTCGATAGTACCATTGGAGGGTACATCACAGAGTTTGTTGTTGATAGGGTAGAGTCATACAGCCAAGCTGAGAGATATTTCTTTAAGGGATCCAGAGGAAAATGTTTACAATTCTTGAAGCTGAGACTCAACATTTTGTTGCATGAGAATAACATCTTGAAGATACAATAGATTGGTTGGATCTGGAAAGGCTAATGTTCAAAAATTCGGACAGCGACAGTGACACAAAAGTTGTACATACGCGCAGTGGGAGAGTGTTAAGAGAATCCCATCTTGCGAACTTGTTTAAGAAGAACTATGAGGAGGAGGGTTTCTACAGTGAAGAAGAAGCAGATATGATAGAAGAAGAACATTCAGAACCCATCGGGACAGAGGAAGAACAAGATGAAGAGCTTTGTTGAGGAGGACCTGAAGGCTTAGAAACCGCGTAGACCATTGAAGTAAGTAATATTATCCTTCCTATTGATTCAATATTAAGTAATCAGAGTAATCCCAGTCACCAAAGAATCCAGAGAATTGTCCATAGTAGCCCACCACATATTCAGTCAGGCACCCTAGGAATATCTATGGCAGATGAGATGAGACTTCCTATCTTTAGGGGAGATGGATCTGAAGATCCTGACCAACACTGGTTCCTGTGTGAAGCCATATGGAACATTAAGAATGTCACTGATGAAGATGTCAAAATAACCCAGTTCAATACAAATCTCAGAGATTGCGCACTGAGTTGGTACATGAAACTCATCCAAGGACTTGCATAACCTAAGCCATTGAATCAGATCAAGAACACACTGATTGTAGAATTTAAGAAACCTAAGTCGGAGTCACAATGTATCACAGAGCTGAAAGAGATCAAGTAGAAGGTGGATAAACCTGTGTGGGAATTCAATCAGAGATTCAAAACATTGACAAGTCGATTAACTTTCTAGATCCCATATGAACAAAACAAGGAATGGTTCATTGTTTCCCTCCTACCACACATCAGAGTTCCTCTGATGCAACAGAAGATTGCTTCACAGGCTGAGGCATTGGATATCACCATGAAGCTTGAATCATCCCTATGGGAGAATCCATCTCAGGTATGATTCAGATCTTGAGTCAGCTAACCAATTTGTCTCTGCAGGTCAAAGATATGAAGAAAGACAAGGGAAAAGATAAAAGAGAAGATATATGGTGTGTTAGATGCATATCAGAAGGTCATGACAAGGAACCCTGCCCTCTATTCAATGAATACTTGGCTTCTGGAGCTCCGAGCCCCTTGAAGCAAGTCACCTTACCCTGGTGTGAGGTATGCAAAAATAGACATCATACTGGTGAGTGTTATTATATGCAAAAGTATGTTCAGACACCTACAAATTTGTACCATACATTATTTAAGTATGTAGGGCATGATGATAGAGATTGTAGGGATTATGATCTCATGCATGAAAGGTCAAGAGACATATATAAGATCCAAGGTGAACTACAACAAGAAGGAAATGATACGCAGTATAACTCCCCTGGGAGAGGAAACTTCAATCCTCACAGTGGATTCAGAGGAAGAGGATGAGGAGGAGGAATGAGCAGAGGCTGAGGACAGATAATCTGTTATAATTGTGCACAACCAGGACACCTTGCAAGGGATTGTTAGAACCCTTGTACCACTTGCAACTACTATAGCTTGTTTGACCATGTTATAGAATAGTGTCCTGTGTTGCTAGCTAAGCTTCAGGAAAGACGAGGACCTCAGCAGAACCTACAAGTGAAACTGATCTATGATGGACCTCGTGGAGGAGACCCTAGAGTTATTTTTATCACCAGAGGAGGCATTGTTACAGGAGAAGACAGACTAACCCAAGGGAATATTCAGAAGATTCAAGAATCAGGAAAGCTATAGAGAAGACCCAAGCCTTTGATGCAAATAAAGAAAGACAAATATTTGAGGAAGCACGAAAAGAATTTAGAGGAGACCAAGGTTCCTCATCAAAGACAATACTAGAAGTAAGAGAGTATGGAATGCCTCACGCATTTGATCAGTCTTCTTCGCCAAGAGAATGAAAAGAGGTAAGCAAGCTCATGGACTTTTTACATACTTGTATTAAGTTGATTTAGGATGAAAGAATTATACAAGAGTTACAAAATTTAATCAGACAATATGAGATAGGAAAGATAGATCCCTTACTGAATAGGGTAGTACACCAAATTGGTAAAAAGAGAAGGAAAAATAAGGAATTACATTTGAATGATCAAATAGGATAGTATGAGATAGACTATGTGGTCCTCGACTTAGGGTCGAAGGTCAATGTCATGACGAAGCAAAGTTGGGCATAGATGGGAAAACCAAAGTTAATTTATTCCCCTATCAGGCTTAGGATGGCTAATTAGCAAGTTGTCAACCCATTTGGATGATTGACACATGTCCCTGTGGGCATAGACGGAGTAAGAACATTTGCAGATTTTGAGGTAATTGAAATAGTTGATGATAGTTGTCCTTACCCTGCATTGTTAGGAATTTATTGGGCCTTCAATAACTCTACTATTGTTGACTTAAAGAAGAGAAGCATGACTTTTGAAAAGGATGGATTTAGGGTCATCGCACCTTTAGATCCATATGACGATAAGCAATACACAGAGCCCATCAGAGAAGAAGACTGCACATACGCACTAGAAAACATATACAAGCTAACCTCAAGACAACAGGATTACATTAATCCTACAGCCAATGGGAATATAAGCTGGCAAAGAGTGCATGCTCATCAGATTCAAAAGAAGCACTGGAGAACTGGCAGAATAATATGTATGAAGTATCCACAAGAAAATGTGCTAGATTAACCAGAGAAGTTTGTTGGATTGGCACAACAGTAAGTAACTTACCCACCTTTGACGGTTTGAATCCTTTAGAAACCTTCTTGTCATACTTTGAGGAGAATGTACCAATACAACAGAGATTATTAGCCATGGATGAGGCCCTAAAATCCACACCAGCGAGATGGTGGGGGACACATAAAAGTAATATCATAGACTGGACACAATGTCGTACTCTGATGACAGCGCAATTCTCATCACAGGTAGAAGGTTGTGAAGTTCACTACATAGGGTGAAGTTTCCCAAAGGACCATGTGCAAATCTGTGAAGAGGCATGGAGCGAAATCCCACAAGAACAGTGGGTACACAAATTCATCAACACACTGGACACGATACCTATCAACTAGTACCTTCAAGCAGAGCTGCGGCTCGTCACTAAAGATTGGAAAGGTATGACTCAGAATTTTATAACTACATTCCTATTTGAAAGTCAATTTCCTTCAGTAGACCAAGCATTACAGATTGTGAGATAGAAAGTATTCGAGGAGGTATCCAGCCTTCCCTTAGAATAGGAAGAGGATGAATGGACTACGCCTCTCCAGAAACTGCAAGGCTGTTACAACATTAATGCGTATAAAGATGATGATCCGAAGAAAGTAAGCATCACATAAACCAAAGTCAAGAGAGATGTGGAAGGGCCAGGAGTTGAGTTACCATTTATTGGATAGTCGATCAATATTAAGAAAGTCAATATTGGAACAGAGGAGACACTAAAGCTTGCCAATGTCAGAGATTATTGGGATGCTGCTACCATTGACAAGATTACAGAGTTGTTGCACGAGTATCAGGACTTGTTTCCGACCAATTTCACTGATATGAAGGGTATTAAAGGACCTATGGGAGAGATGAGGATCCATTTAAAACCAGATGCTAGACCAATCAAACACAGACCTTACAGATTGAACCCTAAATATAATGAGAAAGTGAAGATTGATCTTGATAGAATGTTGGAAGCAGGGATTATAGAACCTGTGGAAGAATCATAGTGGATTAGCCCGATGGTGGTACAAGACAAGAAGACAGGAAAGATCAGAATATGTGTAGACCTTCATAAGATGAATAATGCTTGTTTACATGACCCCTTCCCTACACCATTCACTGACAAAGTGTTAGATAACGTGGGAGGCCAAGAGGTATATTCTTTTACAGATGGATTTTCAGGATACCATCAGATCTGGATTACCAAGGAATATCGCGACAAGGATACATTTGCAATAGAATGGGGATCCTATCAGTATACAATGATGTCATTCGGATTGAAGAATTCCCCAGCCATCTTTTCCAGGGTGGTGGTCGAAGCATTCAAGGAGTTTTTGCACAAATTTTTAGAAGCATATTTTGATGATTAGACTGTCTTTAGTTTATTGAAGAATCACATTGAATGTCTAAGGCTAATGTTGGATAAATGTAGGAAGTGTCAAATTGCTTTGAATCTAAATCATTTCATTTTCTTCTCACCATTTGGAGTTTTATTAGGACATATTGCATGTAAGCAAGGATTACTGGTAGATCCATCCAAGATCGCCATTATAGTTGATCTACCCCCTCCTACAATAGTTAAACAGTTGTGCACTGCGTTGGGACACACAGGATACTACAGTAAGTTCATTAAAGGATATGCTCAGATTACAGCGCCCATGGAAAAGTTGTTGAAGAAGGATTGTCAGTTTAGTTGGACTGAAGAATGTCAGCAGAGCTTCGACACACTAAAACAAAAAATTGTTACTGCGCCCATTTTAGTGTTTCCAGATTGGACCAAGGAGTTTCATGTGCATGTCAATGCATCTTCTATTTATTTAGGATTTGTGTTAGCACAACTAGGAGAAGGATATATTGACCACCCGTTAGCCTTTGCTAGCAGGAAGCTATCAACTGTTGATATTAACTACACTTCCACTGAGCGAGAGGGGTTAGCTATGGTGTACACACTGCAGAAATTTTGCCACTATTTGTTGGGAGGACACTTTAAAATGTTTACTGGTCACTCCGCATTGAAGTACCTAGTCAACAAACCAGTGTTGGGGGGGTGAATATGCAGATGGCTTTTGTTGTTTCAAGAATATGACTTTGAGATCATAGTAAAGCCAGGAAGAATGAACAAGGGTCCTGACCACTTGTCGAGGTTGGAACATGGCGAAGAACCCACCATCTTGGAGGATACACTACTGGATGCACAATTACTAGCCATTAGAAAAATAAATGACCACTTCACCGACATAGTCCAGTTCCTGTCAATCGGAATGGAACCTAGTGAGTACACAATTCCATAGAAGAAACAACTAGTAGTGTGCACTGCAGATTTCTCACTTATAGTTGGACATATATACAATATGGGATCAAATGAGATCTTGTGAAGATGTGTTATGGAGGAAGAATGCCCGCTGATCCTCGCAGAATCTCATGAAGGCCTCACAAGAGGACATTAGGTAGGGAAAGCAACTGCGCAGAAGGTCCTGAGAGCTGGCCTTTGGTGGCCTACCTTACACAGAGATGCTAAAGACTATTCTAGAGCCTGCAATGCATGCCAAAGGGTTGGGAAACCATCCAGAAGAGATGAAATGTCATTAGCACCACAACTGACCCTACAAGCATTCGAGAAATGTGCCATTGACTTCGTTGGACCTATAAACCCACCAGGAAAGCACACAAGAGAAAGATACATAATCACAACAACAAAGTACTTAACCAGATGGACCGAAGCAAGAGCAGTTAAGGACTGTAGTGAAACTACAGTTGTGCGCTTCATATTTGATGACATCATAACCAGGTTTGGATGCCCAAAAATCCTTATGAGTGATCAAGGTACACACTTCATCAATAAAATAGTTGAATCCTTGACTGAAGAATTTACAGTCCACCATCAGAAGAGCACACTGTACCACCCACAAGCAAATGGGATAGTTGAAGCATTCGACAAGATTTTGGAAACAACACTAACCAAGATATGTTGCATGAATAGGGATGATTGGGATTTAAGAGTACCAGCAGCATTATGGGCCTATAGAACCACATGCAAGAAGCTGACAATGCAAACCCCTTTTAAGTTGGTCTATGGTCTTGAAGTTGTTGTTCCAATGGAATATTTGGTACCAAGCCTGAGAATTGATGCCTTTATGGGTATGGATGATATTGGAGTTGTTCAAGAGAGACTTGCGTGGTTGGTCAAACTTGAGAAAGATAGATTCATTGCAGGATTCCATCAGCAAGTACAGAAGGAAAGAGAGAAGGCCTATTATGACAGGCACATCAAGAAGAAGGCATTTAGACAAGGAGATCTAGTACTGGTTTATGAAAGCAAGTTCATCAAGCATCCTGGGAATTCATAACGCATTGGCTTGGGCCATACAAGATAGCCTATGTTAAAGAAGGAGGAGTTGCACAACTAAAGACGTTGAATGGAGAATGGAAGGAAGGATAGTCGACTGAAGTTGTACTATGACAACCAGTTGCTTCGCAGCTCATAGTAAAATGAAACAGATCAAGGTTCTAGGTACCAAGTGCAGTTGAAATTGGGTACCAGACACATAAAAGACAGTCTACACAAGGAGGAAGAGGAGGCATAAAGCAGAAAGAAAAGGATGCACTGCGCAGTCCAAAGTTAAAGCACAACATAATAGTCAGATCGAAGTGCCTCGAGACGAGTCATAGGTGAGTGTTGGGGGCCTGTTGGCTCTTGGTTATGGAAAGAAACGAAGAACAAGGAAGAAAAGGGAAAAAGCGAACTTCACGGAAGACACGGTGACTGATACTGGGTCAAAGTGAGCAAAAGAGAAAAAAAGATGGAGCGAAGCCCGAGAAAGAAATTTTTTGGATGAGGAGATCAAGGATGATAGATAAGCAAGGAAGAAGGATCGTGGATGACTCATAAAGAGGAAAACAACACCATTATATGCTTTGAAGCACCGTGCGAGAAGGAAGGAAAGACAGGCTGACGAAGCCCTGAAAACATAGGTCAAGCTGACCTAGGGTTTTAGACACCTAGGGTTTTGGTATCTAGGGTTTTGGACACTTAGGTTTCAGCCTAAGGATGTCGATGAATGATTGTAATGTATAAATAGAGGTCTAAAGGCCCTAGGTTGGGTTGGTGTTTTGGGTTGATGTGTTGTTATTGTTACTGTTGATT
>JASDQU010305868.1:122129-135206 GCA_032191745.1 Picea mariana | reverse complement strand
GAATTTTAACATAAAGCAAGAACCCTAAAGGTCCAAAACCCTAACTCTAGGAGGTGAACCATCAAAAGGTTTGTGGGCCTCGAGGTGGTTAGTTGATACATCAACTTGTCGGGGGTGCAACTTTCACATACAATATCCATTTCGAGTGCATAGTAGCTTGTTGGAAAGCTCGAACTAAGGAATAGAATGTTGTGGCATGGATTGAGTGCATTAAAAATAATCCTAGGCCCTTGAATTTTCCAAAAAACATCGTTTAGGGCCTCAAAACGACCCTAAAAGTTTAGGACCCATAAAATCATAACAAAACTGCCAAGATGGAGAACCGTGTTGAGTCGGTGGAAGAGTTGGGTGGCCACCAGTATCCACCTAGATCAAATATAGAGTAGTTTACATGAGTTCAATGATGATACAGTTTTCAATAGACACTGTGTATCTCCTTCAAGCAATATTCACCTATGGTATTGCTTCTCAAGACTTCAACTTCTTCCATATGCCTCTCTCAATATATGCTTTAAAGCTCTTGAAAATGTTAAAAAACTTCAGATGTTTTCTTCATGAAGTACAGCCAGATCTTCCTTAATAAATTGCCAATGAATTTGATGAAACACTTAGACCCTCCAATAGAGGGTACTTGAATTGGTCGAGACATATCACCATGTAGTAGTTCTAGTATTCCTTCAACTCTTCATTCATTCATAACCAATTTCACTCTATGTGGCTTCCCTTAGATGCATTGTTTGTGGAATTAAAAATTAGAGGCATTGTCTAGCTCCTCCAATCCCTAAACCATTTGTGTTGAGATTAAATCACACAATGTGCTTGCCAAGATGCCCCATTTTTCAATGCCAAAGCATCAAATTACAAGTGGATCAGTTCTTGCTACTTGCTATCAACACTGCCACTTACCACCCTGGTTGAAGTGTTACTAGTAGAGGTCAAGGTGCTTGTGTCCAACTTGCATAGAATTCCTACATGCAAGCGTTTAATCATGACAAAAGCATCTCAAACCATTCAACAATTGTCCTTGGTGAAATTTACCATCACCCTTGTGTCCACCATCTTGCTAATAGAGAATAGATTTTGCATTAACCCTGAAATAGGTACAACCCTTAAGAGACTCTTGGTTCTTCAATATTTGATTTGAACTATCATGCATCTATGAACAATTATTATTAACTTCATTATTGTATAAGACTTATTTGTCATTATACTCCTTATCACTGGAAAACCACCAACTACGAGGACTCATGAAATGGAGCTCCAAAATTTATCAACCAATACTTAGTATCAATGTGGAAGCACAATGATGTAAAGTGCATGCCACCTTTATCTTCAACATATTCAAAGCTCTAAGATACCAATGTTGTTGGTTTCTCCTCCTCATTGTTTAAACTTTCCTTTGTCCTTGACTTAAAATGGCATTGAAAAATGCCTATTCCTACCACACTTCCAACAAATCACCTTGTTCAACTTCTTCTTGATTTAATTAGGGGTGTTGATCATGACTTCCCACGTGTAGTCATAGTATTTGAAATTTTCTCACTGAACTTATGGCGAGTTTGGTTTCTCTAACCACCTCTAGAAAACATGGATTTATTATCTTGGCATCATTTAGTAGATTTTTTCCAATTTCTTTATGCAACACTTTCCCAACAACCTCTTCCAATTTCAACATGTCATTTGCTCCATTGCAAATTTCAATCACTATATTGCTTCACAAGTCTTATAACTTCTAGAGCATATTGATGCAACGATCATCTTTTGTCATGTACATTTCCACTACAACAAGCTGGCTTACAAAATTGTTAAAAGCATTCAAGTGATTAACAATGTTATATGCATTGCGTACCTTGAACAAATATAACATTTTGTGTAGGCATTTTTTATTTATTAGTTACTTTATTTGGTACAATGAAGAACTCAGACCGTATTTCTTTAGTTGTCTCGAAACCATACATATTCAAAAGAACAAATTCTAAAAGGCTACCCTTATGGATTCACATGTATTTTGATTCAATGCCAACCAATCCTCATTAGTCATTTTTTAAGTTTACCTCCCCTACAATCCATTGATCTTTTTAACCAAAACATTATTTATCTTTAGTGCCCACAAATTAAAGTTTTGATCATTAATTTTTTTAATCTTTGTCCTTCTCGAAGATGATTAAAGTTTTGATCATTAATTTTTTTAATCTTTGTCCTTCTCGAAGATGATGTCTTATTTTTTTATAAATAATATAAAATGGCTCCTATCGGAACAACATAGCAATGATGATTTTTACTACCATATTTAGAGATATTAATCTACAATGGGAAACTTGAACTACACTCAAGGCTCCTACCCGAACTTTAAGTTCAAACATTTGACCCACTTATCCTAACCCATGGGTTTTCATATCAAATGTTAAAAAATACATGTTATATGATCATTGAAACACTCAACAATGCTTACTACAAAACACGATCCATCTACAAAAAGGAAGTGGGTTCATGATAAAAAAATCAACCAAAAAACATAAGCATTAAAAAACAATAGAATATAAGCATATGAGACAATGGAACTAGAAACATTTTATAGCATAAGGAATGATGAGATCATTCTCTAATGTATTGAGCAAATTCCAAATACAGTAGAATAGATGTGATCCTAGCTATTATCACAAAACAATAATAATATGTAATTATTTACTTATATTGATAATACTATAGCGGAGTGACCAAATCAATATTGTGTCACGTTAGAACAAAATAATCTACTATAAGAGTTAAAAAGTATAGGTCGATTAATGGGGTTGTGATTCGATAATGAAGAAGATGGTGTGTTAGTTTATTTGTAAGGGTTCAATTTTTCGAATGTATATTTATGATAGCTAGGAGCAAATTTTGGATGACTTTGATATGATAATATCTTTTTATCATGACATCATAGCTAGGTGTGGATGTTATGATTTTAAAACTTTTATAAGCTAATTTTGTGGAACGTTGTGATTTACCCAACAAAACACCAAGTTGTGATTCAATAATGAAGATGGTGATGTGTTACATTATTTATCGGGTTGGGTTCAATTTTTTTAGATAAATTTCTCTATAATTGAAACTAGGTGCAAGTTAGCTAGGTGTGGATGTTATGATTTTAAATCTTTTATAAGCTAATTTTGTGGAACATTGTGATTTACCCAACAAAACATCAAGTTGTGATTCAATAATGAAGATGGTGATGTGTTACTTTATTTCTTGGGTTGGGTTCAATTTTTTTAGATAAATTTCTTTATAGTTGAAACTAGGTGCAAGTTTTGGATGACTTTGACACAATATTACCCTTGTATTATGACAACTTAGTCGAACATAAATTTTGTGATATTAAGAATATAAGATTTATATTTGATAAGTCACCAATACATAGCATTGTAATCTACCAATGAAAAGAAAGACTAAACACACCTACGAAAGAAAACCAATTATAAAAAACATTGATCCATTTTTTTTGTTATGAATAGAGTAACCAAAAAATATCATATAATTATTAGTAAAACGAATTTGGCTACCAAAATTGAATATTTTATCATATAATTATTAGTAGAACGAATTTGGCTACCAAAATTGAATATTATTAAAAAATAGTTAAATAACTTTCAAGACAAAGGAATGGGTTGGGATGATAAGGCATCTAAATATTGCAATCAAGCATATGTAGGACTCACCATTATGTTTGAATCTAACCATGCAATGACCAATTGAAACATCATGCAACTTGTTGGAAGTCTAATTACTAAGCATAAGCATAGTAGATGAAGCTCTCTATATATAACACTCTCTCTATATATAAACAAGAATGACTAGCTTTGTATTATAAAAAGAGCTGCACAAAGGTTGAACATCAATCTATCATGAAATGAAGATTCGGTCTCTGACATATCTAGTATATTTGAGATGGTTACAAAATTGCTAGCATATCTATAGGTATAAATTCTGACAAAAGAGCTTAACATATATAAAACTTTACAAAAACATGAGACCTGTCTATGAAAGTTTAAGCGTAGTCTCCACATGTTGTTCCTGGTTGATGCTCTATAATTGTCCCTGGATGTCTTGAGGAATCGTGATGCCATTCTGATCTGCAAAGGAACTGACAGAGCTTCCTGTGTAATTTTGAATAGTTGCTTGAAAATGTTGCATAGTAGCCAAGGCTTGCCCGAGATCATAAGTGTGATTTTCCAGGTTTTATTTGCTAACTAAACAAGTGTGATTTTCCTGACAGTGAATCTGACAGGCCTGTCTGCTAACTAAACAAGTGTGATTTTCCTGTCTCTTCTTTGCTCTTGGGTGCAAAATTCTTCCTCAAACCTAACTACATTTTTATTTTGCAACTCCAACTGAGGGCCTTGGACTCTCACAATTCTCTTAATCTCTTGCACATAACAATTGGCACAACTACAGGTTGCCTTATTCTTTGGCCACATGATCTTCCTATCCCTGGAACTCACGAACTTAATGTTAGGTGGGTGTAGAAGACAACTGGTTGAAAATTTTCGTTTAAGATGGGGCTGAGAGGAAAGGAATTGGAGTTTAAAAACTAAGACAAAAGACATGAATGCCCCTACTTCTAATTTCCAATTGAAATGCCTGCAAGCTAACGAATGTATGACACTACTCACCAAAATGCGAAGAACATGGGGTTATCCTGTGTGAACGTCACACTGAATGGAGAAAGAGGAGGGGAGGAGATCTCCCACTTTCAAAATTTATAAATATCAAGTACATTCCATTAACTAACTTGTACATCAAACAAACAAGTAGCAAATCCAATGGACGAGCAATATACAACCTACTACACAACATTCAATGTTGCGGCAGATAGTATATACACTATCAAATATACCCTGACATATGACATATGTATCAAGGTGATCGGATGGTGTATATAGTACACCAAGGTAGATGATGAGCGAAGTGAAGAGATCTATGAATGTGCCGAGGGGAACACATATTCACAAGGTGTCAAAATATTTGGACTGACATAATTAGTGATGCAAATCGCACCCAAATCTATTTTAAATGACCACATTTCCTTAAGGTAAAAAATTTCATATAAACCTCACCATTTCTCTTGGCTTCCTTGTTAAAAATCGCAGGCCTCCTTGGCTACATAATCTGCTTTATGATTCATTTTCTGACCAAAATTGCGAGTAACATTTCACAAATCTTAATAGACCATCTAAAAAGCTAGTTTGGAGAGACAATGATAAGTTGGTCTTTTTTCTACAACAATGTCTTGGATGTGTAGATCTTTGCTTTGAGCCAAAACATTGTCAAATCTTGTAAATTAGTTATGTTTTATTTACCTAAAAAATCATAACTTTTCCATTCTACAAAAGACACATTTAGAGAGAAGTTAACATTCTAGATTTTACTAATTTAGAAGTTAATAATGCTAATCCCTATAAATGATTGGAGATACAAAGTATTGGATGTGTAGATCTTTTCTCTAAGCTAAAAGATGGTTCAATCTTGTAAAATAGTTATGTTTTTTTTACCGAAAAGATCATACCTTTTCCACTCTACAAAAGACACATTTAGAGAGAAGTTAACTTTCTAGAGCTCACTACTTTAAAAGTCAATAATGTTAATCAGTAGAAATAATGCTAATGTTTGAATTTAGTAGAGTTTGACTGGAGTCCAAGTCTCTTAGATCATATAGTTATATAGTGGGATGATCGTCAATGGATGTAAACATGATGTTTAGGTACACAGTTTGTGTAGAAATAGGGCATCTAGAGGATGCATTCCCAAAGGCTAAGGTACAAAAAATAATTAAAAACAACAAATCCAAAGGATGTAATCACTTTTAGATGAATTCCTAAGGGGTAACTCCAAATAAATGATTTAGGTCAATCAAACTTTGGAATACCAAAAAAGGACCCAACCCTTCCATCTAGGGTGGGTGATGAGATATAGACTTGGTTGTGCCAAAGTAATCGACCCCTCCTATGCAAGTTATTATCACTAAAACTACCTCATGGAGGGAGCATGCATCAAAAAACTTGGACCCAAAAAGGGAGGTAGTCCTTTCAATCAAATCTGAGGAAGCAAGACAATTGGTTTCAAGAAAATCAAGAAAAAGTGTGACCTTATTAACCACCAAGATCCTCAACAAAAAAGTAGAAACATAATCAACACATCTTTAGAAATTGTAAAGAAATAAGGTTAGAGCATGTGCATCACTAATTATAGTTTATAACAAAAAATACAAACTCATATAAAGAGCTAAAAACTGCATATCAAGACTTATATTGAATATAAGTAAATACACAATTAAAACTTAAAAAGCACAGACTGATTCTTTCCCAATCCCAAGCTCTTGGCTAGCATGGAAAATTAATGATGGAAATAGGGTGATAATTGGGTTGGATGTAAAGGGATTTTTAGGTTATCTTAGGAGTTGGCGAATACTCTACATAATCAAACTCCGTATTTTTTGTGTGATGCCTCATCACCACAACGACAACATCCTTGGAGGGAATCTTGGATGATTACATAAGAGTTCGACCTTAGAGGGATGATGGCATAATGAGTGGCCTATACTCAATTATTAGCAGCTAGTGCAATTATTAGGAATGGGTAAATATGGATTCGGGTTGTCAAAGAATCCAGTGGATGGCTTATATGTAGTGAAGCTTGGTTACTCATCCCTATTCATGGAAAAAGCACAAGCAAAATTGAACTGGTGGTGCTCAAAGATATGGAAGTTAAAAGTTGTCACTCAAGACAAAGCTTCTTAACAAAAAAATCTAGCTAGAAATCTCTAATAAAGTATTGAACTTGAATATACTTCAAAGGAGGCATCAATAGGGACCAAACATATGTTTTCTATGTAAGGAACATGAAAAACTATCTTTCATCTTCTAGTGGGATGCCATTTCATTTTGGAAGTATGGTTTGTGGCAAAAACATTAATTGAAGGCATTGGAAAATGAAGGGAAACTCCCTATCATAGGCCTACAAGCATTGGTATAAGGACCCTACAACAAAAAATTTCAGAGCTTTTTAATCAACGATAAGTTGGGCTATATGGAGGTCAAGGAACATTGTTATATTTCAAAGAGTTTCTACCACTTATTAATAGGTATACTACTGAATCCAACATTGTTTTAATGACTACAAGATCACTTAAAAACAAAAAGAATTCCTAGACATATTAAGCCTACAGAGATTGATGAGTTAGTGTCTTGGGGATATTTCAATGGTGCATTGCAAGGAAAGCCATGACAATGTGGTGTTGGGGGAGTCCTCTTTATTTCATCTATCCATCACCTCTCTTTTTCATTGGGGTTGGGAGATGGATCAAGTAATTGGGTCGAGTTGTGTGCACTCTCAACGCTGCTCAAAATTGTAGTGGAGATAGGTATAACCAATGTGCAGGGATTTTGGGACTCTAAGTTCATCATACATTTGATGATTGGTGATGTACACTTCCAACACTTGGGACTCTAAGAACGGATGGATCGCGTATAGGAATGGGGAAGCATAATTACCTTGTCTTATTCAAACATCTCTTTCATGATCTTAATACAATGGTGGAACAATTTTCTAAAGTAGGGGTCTTGTTATAGTTTGGGGTATTGAAAATGTAGGAGCTTATGGAGGGTGTTCAAATTGAACACTAGCTTGGTTCTTTCTTATTATTTTTGCGTCCTTGAAACTGTGAAGTGAGTTTGATTCTCTATGGTGAGTTAACTAGATTTTGATATGGATTATGTATGATTTCTTGCATTAATCAAGTTTTGAATTGTGTTCTATAGATATAAAGGTTTTTCAAATAGATCATATTCAAGATCATGACAATTTTAATACTTGCCTTCATGTTATAGGAATTCATTGAATGTAATATTAAATTTCATTATTTGAAATAAAAATACTACTCTTTTTTCATCGGGAAAAAAAAACTAAAAATTAGATTTACAAAATGATGAATACAAATATATAATATCAATCATTTTCTTGTGACCCCACTTTTTCAATGAATGATTTTCCATTTTTTTGAGATTTTAAAATTTTGTAATAAGGAACTGATGCTTTACCAAAGACAAATTATACCTTCGTTCTTAATAAAGTGGATAATATATAACATTGACAATATTAGCTTAATATATGGAGGGAATCCCAATTGATGGAGATGATTACAAATTGAATTAACTTTATCTATGAAGCTATTATCACTTCTTATTTATAATCAAATTATTAATAATGAAATCGTTACAAAAGGGAGATTTCACCTTGGTGCGTCTTACTCCCACCACCATTAGTTCCCATTGTCCTCCATATTATTGTATATTTTTTTGGTTATGTTTTTTTTAAATGAGGCATTATGAATCTTATTATATTTATTACCATATGTGGGGAGTTATTAAACTTTATGAATATGCATATTGAGGTTTAAGTTTGTCGAAGTTTAAACATTAGTGATTTATATGATAACACAATTATTTTAATCACTAAATCACAAAGTGTTAAGCTATCATCTAATTTTATATAAAACACATTGGGGGCATTATTAGAAGGAATTATAATAAAACACATCATTTTACATAATTTGTTGAATTAATATATTAAAAGTATATGAATTTGATGCTCTTTCTCAATATTATTTCTTACTCTAGTGTAATTGAGGGAACCACTAGCTTTTTTTTAGAAGCCCTTACAAAGGCATCACAACTTTCATTGTTTCTTAATGTTTTTTGGGCTCATCTAATTTTATATAAAATACATCATTTTACATAATTTGTTAAACTAATACATTAAAAGTATATGAATTTGATGCTCTTTCTCAATATTATTTCTTACTCTAGTGTAATTGAGGGAACTACTAGCTTTTTTTAGAAGCCCTTACAAAAGGCATCACAACTTTCATTGTTTCTTAATATCTTTTTGGCTCATGTTCTTTAGTTAACATCACTATCTAATTTGAAGAAGCAAAATTTCAATTCAACTTAAAACCTTCAAAGACTACCTAAAAAGTGCATAATAATCTTCCATATGCATTGGTACTCATCTCTATATGATGGGCAATTAGGGAGCCTATCATCTCATTCTTTGTATATGCAAGATCAAGACAAACTTGTTTTGCAATCACTATGACATTAAAAAAATGTGTTTATTAACCTTAGACACGATTTAAACCTTCACATATAAACAATTAGATTGAGCAATGATCAAAATTGAGTTACTCTTCACATAACTTAATGCTTGTGCTCCAAAGGTTATACTAAGGACAATTTCTTCTAATCACTTTGAATTGACATGCTTCAATTAGTAATCAACCTTGACTGTGTCAATTTATTGATTTGTTTGTAACACATCAACAGTGGATTGTTGATGCATTAGTTTATCTTGCTCGCACATGTCCAACTTTCGTAATTTTTTTTTACTAATTGTTTGCATAATATTACCGCTATACTAATGGGAAATTTTCATTATTTCAATCAAATCAAACAAAAAAATTATTTTCTTTGTAACCATAGGGCATGCAAACAATACAAATTTTCTTACAACAAATTTAGTCAGAAGTATGTGAATCCTTACTTGTGCCATGATCTCTCTGAGTTAATAGTTGAGTCACTTTTTAAGTAAGTGAACTCAACAAACTTGCAAGGAATTGCATGCAAGGTCACTTTAGTAAAAATGAGATCTAAAGTTAATAGTTGAGTCACTTTTTAAGTAAGTGAACTCAACAAACTCGCAAGGAATTGCATGCAAGGTCACTTTGGTAAAAATGAGAGCTAAATCTTACTTGGTTACTTTACCTTTACTATAAACCTTTTTGTTATTTTAACCTTTTTATCTCTTATATTTATACATACTTGTACCTTTTTTATTTATTGCTTGTATACTAGCCATTCTCAGTAATTACACAACCTGTTTCATTTCTTCTTGTCCTTAAACCATTGCAACTATCCATTCTACCATAGTGTGCCTTTGAATTCCAAAACCCCTATTCCTTATTTGTGCACTAAATCCATGTGTGTTGTGTAGTCACTTGGGGACAAATCAATGACATTATCCATAAACTTTATTTTCATTTTCACATTAATTATCATTCACATGTGTTTTTGCATTGCATTAATAAGACTTGTTTTTATAGTAATTCCTTTCATAATCTAACACATTTGTATGCCATTTGATGGGGTGTCTTTATCTCCACAATTTCACACATTATTTGCTTGCCTTCACCAATTTCACCACCTTATCACTCTAATCGCTAATTGAACATGCCTTTTCCATTATCATCATGTGAATTCTTTCTTGTATCATCCATCAACATGCTTTCTTAGGGCTCAGGGGCACTTGGTGATCAAGTGTGCTTGTGTCCAAATATCACTTAATCAACTAAACTTTGTTTATAAACTTGCTTGGTGACACATGCTTAATTTTATGGTCTCTTCAAGGTAGAAACATGAATCTTGGATATTATTTTTCCTGTTTTCTCATAAAACAATCCAAACAATCTTATTAGGTGACTCCTTTTTTTTCATTGTTAACTATTTAATTTTAACATAATTTTTTTACAATGCATGAGTACATAGATTGTAGTAGTGCTTCTGTAACACCCCTGTTTCCCCAAACTTGTAATTAATCATTAATTATGATTACCATGCTAGCGCATGTGAACAATGTAAATGTATTATTGTTTAGATTTTCCAAATGATTGACTGTGGGGGTGAAGCCTTAAAGTACTGGCCATGATATCACCAGAGGAAAGAATGGGAAAACTATAGAGAGGGTTCAATATGTCAAATGACCCCAAATTTTTCCTTTGATGAAGATAATAAACCTCCTATGGTTCCCAAGGATAGGAATCAATTAATGAGAAAGGAACGATGGTTGAACCATCAACCACCCCATGAATGGAAGCATGGTCTAGCTGAAGAATGTCAGCTTGAAGTACCATATGGTCCTACAGACCCAGGCTAACTGAGTTTCCTTCTGACATAAGGAACATGATAGGAAGGAGAACCTTCCCAAGGAGGGATGTGTGTGGAAGACATGTGAACATACATAAAAGATGGGAGAACGCGCAGAGCTCTCCAACGGTGAATGAGCAGAAGGTCGTGAGCTTGATGTCGAGGGAGCATCTAATAAACCTCACAGAAACTGTGACAGAGAAAGGATCTCTAAGAATTGACATAAATTCCCTAGTGATATCATGGTTTGGCATGAGGGTGGCTAGAGAGCTAATAATGAATGCATCTGAGCCTATGGTTGGGTGGAAAGGAAAACACACACAGTCAGTTAGTAATTGAACTATAACTGTAAAATAAAGTCAGATATTCTATGAATGTTTAGGGATATGCATGTTTGCTTGATGGATAGACTGTGTCCCTTTTATTTATGCTTGATTATGTATTTAGGCAAGCAAGTAATTATATGGTTCGGACATGATTTGTACTCCTAAATGCTCGAGCCCCGTAGTGGCTTAAGTTAGAGCAATGGAACTGTGAAGTTGTCGACCTTGGGCACAATTTCACCTATGCACGTCTACACTTCCAGTTGTTTTGGGTCTACTGGAAAAAGGGGTCTATTAAAACATAGAAGAGGTAGTGCAAATATGCATAGAGTCTCTACGAGGCAGGAAGAGACCGGGAACCTCTTAGGTTCTAGAGTTGGTGAACGAGTGCGAGGGGTGTACGAGAGATTTTTCTAAGTATCAAGTTGAGGAGAAAGAGAGAAAAGCGTGTATCAGTGCCTAAGTCTTTCAGAGCTGACGAAGCTTATGAAGGATAACGAAATTTAAGTCTCGAAAGAGAGGATTCTCTTGTTTGAAAGATGAGTGGACGAGATCCATTCGGGAGGAGCCAAGGTTTGTCACGACTGTTAGATTTGGAGAAGGAACGCGGGTGTTAACCCCTTGAATCCTTCAGTCTTTGCGAGTTCGACGAATTTTGGGTGATTTCCATAAAGGAGATGGATCCTCCGAAGTCTCGAAGCCCAAAGTTGCCTGAAGTTAATCTGGGATGTAGATCTCAAGATGCCTGAGAACTATCCCAACCATCGGATCTATGATGTAGTCAGCCCGACGTTGACCGTTTTGGGAGAACAATGGTTTTGAAGCACCAAACCCGAAGGACGAAGTCACAAAGTAATGTGGACCGTGTATCTAAGGATCCTTTGAGATCCCTCTAGACCACTCAATCGAGGGATGCGTGTATCACGTCAAGAGCACTTAGGGGCCCATGTGTTGAGTGACAATGTTTCCAGGTGAGGAGACCTCGTGGCATGGTAAGGGGACATATGTGACCCAAGGCAGTGTAATGTCCCCACTTTTGGGCATCATTATATTACAGAGTGTTATGCTGACCATAGTAGCCAAACGGGGGTGATAGCGAGTACAAGAGATATTGAGGGGTTTTATTGGGCTCGACTTGCATCAATCATCTGATTTCATCATCACGATCCATTCCACACAACTTGTCTTTGATTCCATGCATTCTGACGATTTCCATAATTTTGAGTTATTTTGGGCTATATGTTAATTAAATTCACTAAGGAGGTCATATTGGGAATAATACTTGAAGGAACCTCTTAGTGTAATAGCTCATCGGACTCAGGAGGAATAACACTACATNGTTAATTAATTAATAATTAAATAAAGTAAATGTCACTTGGAGAGATAAGGTGAGAAGGGAGGATAAAAGAGAGATAGGGGCATCTATTCTATCATTATGTTGTTTATCATTTGATATATGGCTTCTTGCTAAACATAGTTACCAACTTAACGAAAGCTCTATAGAGTTCTCGTTTTTGGGAGGGTCTAATTTTTTACCCCGTTTTTAAAAATGGTGCTACAGGTAGCACCCCCTCTCCCTTTTTAGGTGGTTTTTCGATATTTTAAATTTTTCGATCCACAATGTGACCATTTTTTTTTTTAAATGCTTATTTTTCATCTATTTTCATTTTTTTTTTCCATTTTTTTTTTCAAGGGTGTTTTTAGTCATTTTTCCATGCTTCTTTCAATCTTGAAAATATTTTTTACCATTTACTTTTTTGAAGTTACTATTTTTCATATAATTGTGTCTCAATTAA
>JASDQU010305868.1:104640-120269 GCA_032191745.1 Picea mariana | reverse complement strand
TTTATTTACATAGGGTTTTGTTGTCAATATCACAATTTCAATTAGGTCATAAATAGTTGTGATTTTCATGTTTAAAAAAAACATTTTGTTTTACGTAGCATCACTTTTTGATTTAGGCGTTGATTTTAAGGTTTTTCTGAGCTACAGTTTGAGTTTCGAAGGCAATGTTGGAAAAATGTTGTAATTTTGACCCTGTTTAAAAAAATGGTGTTACCGGTAGCACAAATTTTCGATTTGGGGGTTGATTTTCATGTATTTTACACAAAAATATGGGTTTTAAGGGTTAGAGTTCTCGTTTTGAGATCACAGTTCTAGTTAAGTCGGTAACTATGTTGCTAGAGAGCCCATGCACTTGGGGGTTTTGAGGGTTTTGACTTAACAAACCCTAGAGATTAGCTCGGTGGTGAAAGATCCCAGCCAACCTGGTCCAAGCTTGGTCACAGAGGTGAAAGATTCCTCCCTCACCATTCTACATTAGGTCTATTTAGTCTCATGTGGATCCTACATCATCTATAGGTACAAAAGAGAAGGGAAGGGGTGCACAACTACAAGAGGTTTCCAGCAGGAGGGTGCACCACCTTAAGGAGAACAACACGATCTAGGCAGAGGAGAAGGATTTTGAGGAAACAAACTTCTGGGTATTCTTTGTAGGGCCTAGGGCGCCTTTCCTATCTCTTTTCGGAGGAGGTTTCTCTGTCTTATTATTTGTTGGGCTTAGCACGAGTTGGGAAGAAGGAGGGGACATTGTAGATAGAGGGATCAACCATTTTGTGGGTCAGTTTTTCATCTTTCATCTGGAGACTTTTCCTGGGGGTTTCTCGTGGCCCAATATACAGTTTGGCATCTTCCTCAAGGGTTTCACAGCTATATTCTTGGAGGCCAAGTTATTGGCTTGGTTCAGCTAGAAGGGTGCACATGTTATTGGAGATATTGTGGTTTGGGGTCCTCTGGATGAGATACTACTCTAAGACTTCTCATACCTTCTTACCATCATCAGATCTACCTTCTCAGAGAGTTTACAGTGCTTAGAGGCCATTAGAGAGGAGGCAATACTTCCCTTGATCTATTCCAACCATGACTTGTGCATTGTGAGAGAGGGCATCACCTTCAGCGGAGGATATCCATTGGTCTTCAGTGTTATTTGGTGTTCAACTTGTAGAGGATTTTGGAAGCCTGGATGTTCTTCTATCTTGTATTTTGGAAGCCATAACAGCCAGACACTCTACTATCTTATATGTATTCCAGATCTGCTCCATTTTGTATGAGGACAACCATTGTTATGAATAAAATAAGATATGAGGTATTTTTGGTTATTCCATGTGTTGTTGATATTTCATCTTGTTGAGGTATATTCCATTGCTATATATTTTTTATTATTGTTGCAAACACACATAAAAACCATCAGTATAAACCCTAGTGCAACTCATGAGACATAAATCAACAAAGTGTTTAACGAAATGCCACAACCAAAAAATACATAAAAATCAATGAAAAACTCAATGTTCCTGGCATCTTGGGCTGGGAACATTACAAGAAGGTGCCACGTATTCCTACCGGAGTGTTTTGGGATGACAAGTGTACCTCTAGGAGTGGCCCAATAATGGGACCCAAAGGACCCTTGAGCGGAAGTTACAAGGCGTATATCTCTAGGGTTACGTGGACACCCTCGAACCGTTAGATCTATGCCGAGGTCAAGCCGACACTGACTGCTTCGGGAGAACGAAGGTGTTGCACCTCAAAAACTCTCGAAGGCTAAATTTATGAAGTAACGAGGATCGTCGATCCTCGGATCCCTCTCATTTGTCGATATATGGGGGACGCATGGCACCAGATCCTATAGTCCGGAGACTTGGCACTCTGAAGGAACTTGGTCGAGAGTCTTCCAAGTGTGAAGACGCCCGAAGTCACGGATGATGGAGTAAATCTCAGTCGTTGACAAGTAGGGGATGCGTGGCGCCAGATCCTATAGTCTGGAGACCGGGCACTACGGGGGATTTGAGATGTGGTGAGTTGATAAGCTTCGAAGCCCGGAATTGTGAAGCAACAAGAGTCATGGATCTATGGATCTACGTGGATAGATCTTGATCGTGAGATCTGAAGGATGTTATAAGGATGTTTGTCTGGGGTTGACGTGGCTCACTGATGTCATCGAGGGTGACATGGACTCCCAACTAAGGTGCCACGTGTCACCAAGATATGGACGTTTTGCATATCCTTTATGCCTATTATAGCATGACACGTGTCATCCCTTGATGACGGAACATGTCACCCCTGGCTCTTGCTACATGTTAGCCCCTAGTACGTGCCTGCCTAGCCAAAGTAGTTGGTGAAATGATTGGGACTCCAGGACTCTGGGACTTCGAGACTACGGAGGATTTGGGGTGTAGTATCGTAGAGAGACCGAAAGGACCGAAGGCCGGAGCCACGTGGCAAGCTAACGGAACTTCGGGAGTTCGAGACTCTGGGAGGTCTCGTGCATAGATAGAAAAGGGGCGCTCAACACTGAAGCACCGAACACCAAACTATCCTTAGGCATATACCTTAATGAGGAGGAGGATCCGCCATTGGATTTAATGGTGGATGGATCTCCGCCATAGATACAAGAGTGCTGGGAGCTCCAAGACTTCGGGAAACTCATGATGATAGATATGAGATGGACCCATGTGGATGCCACGTGGCCCTTGTCTAATAACGCTCGAAGAGCTTCGAGAGGCAATAATTTGCAAACCAGAACTCAGATTTCAGCACGGTGGCAACCATTAGAAATCTCGTGGCGAGTAGAAGCTGATCGAGATCCCAGAATTAGGATTTGAGATGGTTAAGGAAAATGAAATTATGATGCCCCACCCCTACACAGGGTACTTAGGGGTTGGTTGTGTTACAAAGTGGTATCAGAGCATGGCAACAACAATTGGCCTGCTTGGGATCAAGCAAGAGTCGTATAAAAACATTATTAGAGGAATTTAAGGGGTAACACCCTATTTTACCCATTCTTAGGAGGCTTATCAAACCTCTATTGAAGAGAGGAATGAAACCTTATACTGTTGATAGATGTTTTAGAAATCTGCAATGTATGTTGCTAATGTTTCCAAATAAATAAGCTGACTTCACTGTGCAATCGTACATGTTGTTGTACATACATAAGATTGGGTCACCAAGGCTAAGATGAGCCCGTTGAGAATATTACTGCCAAACATAAATCATCTGCATAATTTCCTTGAGTAGAAGGATGCAGATTTAAAATTCAGTTGGGATTTTACCCAACGACATTGAATCATGCCTGTGGCAGAGGAAGCCTACCATTTCTTTTCAGAAATTATGGCCAATCCTATAGGAGTGGGATTATGTTGATGAGCACTAATAACAATACTTGGATGTGAATGGATTGAAAGGATCCGTAGCAGTAATAATTATTATTTTAATAAAGGATTAAACCTAGTATATGTGTATGACCCCTCACTATTAGAGGATTAATGGAAATGGTAAGGTCAATTTACTGACTAAAAATTGTTGCTGGAATAATCTAGTAAGCAAGTAAAAAGGAACCCTATAGATTGAGAGAAACCTTCATGAAGGTAGAAGTGAAGTGACAAGAGCAAGTTCAAAAGCTCATGGTTGTGCTAATGGAGTGTATATCCATGTTAACTCAAGGGCATATCTATGCATAAGAATGCAAAGAGATAAGCAAGTGGAATATATCTGAACTACAAACATAGGTGAAATGATTGGTGCACAAGGATATGATAGAGTGCATATGGAAAATTATTGAACGTGCAAATTAGGCATGTTATAACCTATGGTGGGTTATAAGGTACGGTCTACTAATGGGCCTTTTAAATGAGGATGACATTATGACAAAAGGGGTTAACACCAAGGATACAAAGTCGAAAATGTTGCGGCCTATTTCTTTAATACGATAGCACTGTAAGGATTACTAAGAGACCGATGCAAGGTCTAATTAAAGAGGTGTCAAAACCATTTGGATGACCAGTGGATCATATTGACATCCAGAGGTGGATGGTAGCCATATGGATATGGCTTGGTATACTCAGATAGACATAAGAGGGAGTTTAGTAAAAGATTCCCTTGTTAAGATCTGTTGACCAAGAGTGGATTGAGGCATGAAGAAGAGACTAGAAGTGGTTATCTTACTGCCTTGAGTGATATAATAACCACCCATATGAATTCTGAATTATGGAAGATTTTTATAGTAGAAAGAAAAAAGGTGACCCTTGTTGGTTATTTCCATGTAGAAGGGGCAACATTAGTATGAATTATGACTGTGAGACTAGTCATATGTTTGACTGTAATCCCTAGAGAACACTAATATTTAAACTAAAATAGAAATGTGAATGGATGAGGTAAATAGGTGCAAGCAATGCACCTACATATATACAAATATAGGCTTAAAAGGATAATATGACTACAATCTCTCAACTAAGAGAGAAACTAAGTGATGAGTACCCCTATGTGACTTATCATAAGAGTGGTTGGAAGATCCTTGGGAGAAGGATTTGGAAGTATTACATGTCCATGTGTACGAATGACATGGGAAAAGGTGCAAGCAATGAGCTTGCATGATGAATGTTTGGCTATGTCGGTGTATGCTTGAGTGCATGGATTTAATGCATTGTGGGGTTGCTTGATATGAAAACTGATATTAAGACCAAGTATATATGAATGATATTAAATGTGCGAGTGATGCACATATATAATGTATGAGAATATGTATACTAAAGGCCCAATATGAATGCCTTGATGAGTGGAAAGTGAGGAAAGAATTTCACTTGCCAAATTTTAATGAAGAGTCGTGAAAGTTGTATAGAAGGAGTGGGACAAGGGAAGAGTTTCTTGACCCCTTCCTTGTTGTATATTGTATTTCTCTTGTATGAGAGATTGATTTACTAATAAAAGTAAATGTTTTGACATCATAGTGATGATGCTTGTATGACTGTAGAAACAATTGAGAATTGTTTGTGTTTCACTCATGGAAACATTAAAGATAATGCGATGAAGTGCATAAAGATATGCTAGGACGTATCTGAAAAATATTTCATTGATTTGAAGGCTATGATATAAGCATTTTTTTTTATCTATTGTGGAAAAATGGTAAGTATATTCTGCGATTGGACTTAGAAAATCAAGACTGTGTTCGCAATATAAACTCTCTGTCAAACATTACTCTGTCGGAATTATTATATCTAGAATCATGTGGTTTAAAATCAACCGAGGGATAAGATCGACGGTCATAATCCATTGCAGAGATTGTATATACACACGGGTTAACGTCGGGACATGTACCCGTAATTTAAATTCAATATAGTTTTGTTTTGATTTTGGGATCCGATCGTAGATCAGACGACTCGTATTCATTGTAGAGATTATAAAGCGCAATGGTGGGCCTGACCTTTGGCGGACTCACAATTTTATAAAATGCACCTGTTATACAATTGAAATCCGACTATTGTTTTGGGACTTTAATGTTACGTTGTAATATTAAACCAATATCCACCGTATATTTTTAGATCTAACGATTGTTGTAGGTCTGTGGGTTGATTCCATAAGTTTTATTGACATCTACAACATTAGCTAGCAACCATAGCAGGTATAAAAATGTCCATACCTATGTGGCATAAGGCATGAATGAATTTGGTAAGAACCCCTTCTGAAATGTTTTATTGTCTTAATGTTATGCACAAAATTTTGAAAGGTAGTTGTATGCCATGGATACCCAAGTAGGGTATGATTCAAGAAGAAAAACCTGATCGAATCAGGTTAATCAAGAACTTGACAGAGGAGATGAATGTGATCCATTCATCGGAGGGAAAATCGATCTCAGTCATCAGATTGACTTAAAGATCCACTGGAGTTAACGAATCAAACACCAGTCATTCGATTAGATCGACGGTCGGGGATCATTGTGGAGCGCGAAGGTGAAATTAACGAACATACTAGTTCACGGTCCGCAATCAACCAACACCGTTGATCTTGTCGGGGTGGATGATCAACGACCACGATTAAAATATTTGGGCGAGCACTTTTCAAATTGTGGAGATTGAACTCTTCAATAATGAGCGAGCGTATTGGGGTTCCACAATCACTGTGAACCGTCGATCTGTGAACTATCGGTGGGTGAACCCGCAAGGAACCCACGCGTTAATGCTACGTAAACTGTTTCTATGATTGGGTTTTGTGGGTGATTTGCGAGTCCGGTTTTGAATTCTGTCGACACTTAAGAAGGATTTGGCAGGGTTTAACTTCGACCTTGCATCATTGTAACCCTTGAAATAATTCATGAACTAATATGTATGCATTGACCAATCAAGGAATGATTGGAAACAAAAGTGTTCGTAGACACCACATTGATTTAATGCATTGAGAAGATGCATGTGGTAAAAGAATGGGGCATGTATAGGGCTGCCCATTGTGGAAGAAGTATCTTCTAGTATGCTACAAAGTTGTACGATTGATAAAAAGAGAAATTAGGTGACCCTAAATGTTGGTACCATGATTATTGGTAAGGAAATAAATTCTTAAAGGCATTCATGTGAAACTTTGAGTTTCATGAGTAGTGATTTGAGATTGTGGTTGATTTAGAGCAAAAAATATGGTTCTACTATAATAATAAACATGGACAAAGAATCCATATGGTAATAAGTAGGCTGAGTTCCAACACCCCTTGGAAAAAGTGCCTGATATAAAATATACTAATTTAAAACCAATGTAAGGGTACATTGGGTATGGATGTGGCCATGGATATTGATGCACTGATTAAAGTTATTTGATATCTAAATTGCATTTGGAAAAAAAAAATAGTATGTTGAAAGGATGCATACATAAACAATGATATATTTCCTTTTGCTTTGTACCCTTGCTTAGATAAAATTGATTATTAGTATGCCCAGTTATGCAATTGTTTGTGAGCCACTGTAAGTGTGCAATGAAAATATAAAGTGCATGAAAACTAAAAATTTGTTTGGCTGATTGAAGTTGAAAGTGCAAGAAGAAAAGAGTCTTGGATATGGAAATGTTGTAAGCCCATAAGGAAGACCAATTGTCTGCTGAGCCAAACTACTATGGGGAGGAAAGACCCATATTTGTGGATTTGGTTCATGTGTAGAATAGATCTGAAAATAAACGAGGAAATTGGAAAATATGTGGGTGACAGATTTGCAATAAAATTCTGAAATTTAAATTTTATAATCATATCTCATAAATTTTTGTATACCTGTGATACAAGTGAGAAGAAAATATTTGTACAGAAAGGACATATGAAGGCTGTCAAGATGGAAAGAGTGAAATATGCTACTGATGAGACATGAGAACCCTATGGTAAGCCATGATAAACCTAAAACATGTTGTGTTGTGGTAACACAAGCCAGAGGGATGCATCAGAAGAGAAAGTTTGAGGGATGCCTCCACTGTAAGTCTTAATGAAGTCTTTAGAACTCTTCTTATGCAAGAAAGCCTTGGAAAGGCAATATGGATCACCCGAAGAACTATATAGAAAAGAAGGGGATGTCTGAGCCTGGGACTAGAGGGTGAGTGACCGCAAGGAAGATGAGACTTTGATGATTCTCATACATTATTGATTGGGATCATGCACACAATGGGTATGTCCAGGAGAAACAGTGGGCTAAGATAACAAGACATCCATGTGGACACAAATCCACGAACTGCACAAATGAGCATTGTGTTAAATTATGAAAATTTTCCTCTTGAATTTTATTCAACAATAAGATGTTTTTTGCATAAAACTATGATTAATATGCTTGTTGTCGAAGATTATTGAAGGTAGGTGGCGAATGTTAAGAGTTTAGAAAGGACCTGACCAAGGAAGAGGATAAGTATTTGTGAAGCAACTAAATGACAATAGCATGACAAGTGTTACTGAGAAAGAACACCAAGGACGGTGTNTAATTAATCGTTAATTATGATTACCATGCTAAGGCATGTGAATGATGTAAATGCATTATTGTTTAGATTTTCCAAATGATTGACTGTGGGGGTGAAGCCTTGAAGTACTGGCCATGATATCACTAGAGGAAAGAATGGGAAAACTATAGAGAGGGTTCATTATGTCAAATGACCCGAAATTTTCCCTTTGATGAGGATAATAAACTTCCTCTGGTTCCCAAGGATAGGAATCAGTTAATGAGAAAGGATCGGTGGTTGAACCATCAATCACCCCATGAATGGAAGCGTGGTCTAGCTGAAGAATGTCAGCCTGAAGTACCATAGGGTCCTACAGACCCAGGCTGACCCGAGTTTCCTTCTGACAAAAGGAACANAAATATCTCTAGTGGGGAATGAGTATAAGGTCGTGAGCTTGATGCTGAGGGAACATTTGATAAACCTCGCAAAAGCTGTGATAGAGAAAGGATCTCTGAGAATTGACATAAATTCCCTAGTGATATCATGGCTTGGCACAGAGCTGGCCAGAGCACTAAGAATGAATACCTATAAGCCTATGGTTGGGTGGAAAGGCGAACACCCACAGTTAGTTAGTTGGATGCAATTTGAAATAGACAAGTATTCTCATACCTTGTGTAATTGAACTATAACTGTAAAATAAAGTCAGATATTTTGTGAATGTTTAGGGATATGCATGTTTTCTTGATGGATAGACCATGCCCATTTTATTTCTGCTTGATTGTGTATTTAGGAAAGTAAGAAATTACATGGTTCGGACATGATTTGTACTCGTAAATGCTCGAGCCCCATGGTGGCTTAAGTTAGAGAAATGGAACTGCGAGGTCATCGACCTTGGGAACAATTTCATGTATGCATGTCTACACTTCCAGTTGTTTTGGTTCTTCTGGAAAAAAGGGTCTATCAAAACACAAGAGAGGTAGTGAAAATATGCACAGAGTCTCTACAAGGAGGGTAGAAACTGAGAACCTCTTAGGTTCTAGAGTTAGTGAACGAGCGTGAGGGGTATATTTTTCTAAGTCTCAAGATGAGGAGAAAGAGCGCAAAGCGCGCATCAGTGCCTCAGCCTTTCAGAGCTAACGAAGCTTAGGAAGGATAACGAGATTTAAGTCTTGAAATAGAGGATTCTCTTGTTTGAAAGATGAGCGGACATGATCCGTTTGGGAGGAGCAAAGGTTTATCACGATTGTTGGATTTGGAGAAGGACCGTGGATGTTAGCCCCTTGACTTCTTCAGTATTCGTGAGTTCAAAGAATTTTGGGTGATTTCCATAAAGGAGACGGATCCTCCAAAGTCCCAGAGCCTGAAGTTAATCTGGGTCATAGATCTGAGGATGCCCCTATCCCAACCATCAGATCTATGATGTAGTCAGCATGGCATTGACCGCTTCAGAAGAACAAAGGTTTTGTAACACCAAAATCTCCGAAGGCCAAAGTCACGAAGTAATGTGGACCGTGGATCTAAGGATCCTTCGAGATCCATCTTGACCGCTCGATTGGGGGACGCGTGTATCACAGCGAGAGCACGTGGGGGCCCACGTGTCGAGTGATGGTGTTTCCAGGTGTGGTGACCTAGTGGCATGGTAAGGGGATGTCAGTGAACTTAGGCAGATGCCACGTATTCTTATAGGAGTGTTTTGGGATGACATGTGTCTTGTTAGGAGTGGCCCAACAATGGGACCCAAGGGACCCTTGAGTGGAAGTTATGAGCCGTAGATCTTTGGGGTTACATGGACACCCTCAAACCGTTAGATCTATGTCGATGTTAGCCCAACGCTGACCGCTTCAGGAGAACGAAGGTGTTGCACCTCCAAAACTCCCGAAGGTCGAATTTAAGAAGTAACTAGGACTGTCGATCCTCAGATCCTTCGGGATCCCTCTCAACCGTCAATATACGGGGACGCGTGGTGCCGAATCCTATAGTCCAGAGACTTGGCACTCTAGAGGAACTTGGACGAGAGTATTTAGAGTGTGAAGACTCTCGAAGTCGCAAACGACAGATTAAATCTCAGTCATTGACAAGTAGGGGACGTGTGGTGCCATATCCTATAGTCCGAAGACTGGGCACTCTGAGGAATTTAAAATATGGTGAGTTGATAAGCTCTGAATCCCATAGTTGCGAAGTAACGAGAGCTGTGGATCTATGAATATACGTGGAGAGATATTGACTGTGAGATCTAAAGGATTTTAGAAGGTTGTTTGTTTGGATTTGACGTGGCTCACTGACGTCATCTAGGGTGATGTGGAACCGCAACTAAGGTTCCACATGTCACTAGGATATGGATGTTTTGTAGATCCCTTATGTGTATTAGAGCGTGACATGTTTCACCCCCTGATGAGGTCACTGTCACCCTTGGACCTTTCTACGTGTTAGCCCCTGGTACATTCCCGCCTGACTAAAGTAGTTGGTGAAGTGACCAGGAGTCCAAGACTTCAGGACTCTGGAGGATTTGGGGTGTAGTATTGTAGAGAGACCGAAAGGCCTGAAGGTCAGAGCCACATGGAAAACTAATGAGACTTCGAGAGTTCAGGACTCTGGGAGGTCTCGTGCATAGACAAAAAAGGGGCGCTCAAGGCCGAAGCACCGAATGCCAAATTATCCTTAGGCGTATACCTTATAGAGGAGGAGGATATGATGTTGGATTTAATGGTGGATGGATATCCACCATAGATAAATGAGTGATGGTAGCTCCGAGACTTTGGGAAACTCGGAATGACAGATATGAGATAGATCCACATGGATTCCACGTGACCCTTGTCTAATAACGCCCGAAGAGCTTCAGGAGACAATAACTTGCGAACCAAAACTCAGATTTCAGCACAGTGGTGAACGTTATAAATCTCATGGTGAGCAGAAGCCGATGAAGATACCATAATTAGTATTTGAGATAGTTAAGGAAAATGAAATTATGATGCCCCACCCCTACAAAGGGTACTTAGGGGTCGGGTGTGTTACAACTTCACTTATTTTTCATAAACATTTCATGAATATTTGGAGTCTCCTAATATATGTTTGAATAACATGTTGTCGCAAAATAGTAATCTAGATTCATGCTTTTACCCATTATTAATACAAGTATATCATTATTTTTTCTATTAGTGTTATGATTTAAAGTCAACCTAATGAACCTTATACCATATTGTAATCCACAACCCGATCAAGGCATTAGTCATAATCAAACTTATTCTTACCATATACGGTAGTAGGGTAATGTGGCACAACTTGATAGACATATTAATTAGTAGTCAAATTTGTTCTTATGTGTCTAACAATAACAATAGACTCTACATGCCAACCACCCTATTTTCTTAATTAACTCAAAATTGCGTTCATGCACATCCATAAAAATATGCATATCATGGACTCTAGCATGACATTAGTTGGTATTCAAAGTGTCCTTATCATGTTTACTAGTGGAAATGTAAGGTAGCTAGAGAGGTAGTGGGGGGGCCCAGAGGGCCCATAGTTACAATAGTGGAGGTCATTCAGTGTAAGGTGGACTAGGTCCACTATATTATTAAATAAGACCCACTATGGTAGTTATATCTAATAAATGGGTAATTAGATATAATAAATGTAAGAGGACTTCTTAGAAGGTTCTACTTCTAGAAGTGGGGGGGGGCAGAGGGCCCATACTGATAATAGTGGAGGTCATTCAATGTAAGATGGACTAGGTCTATTATATTATTAAATAAGGCCCACTATGGTAGTTAGATATAATAAATGGATAGTTAGATATAATAAATGTAAGAGGACTTCTTAGAAGGTTCTACTTCTAGAAGATTCCTCCTCTAGAATGTTCTTAGGTGATGGTAGCACTATATAAAGGGGTTCAAGCAATGTAATGAGACATGAAGAGAAGTATTATATTTGTGAGAAATATCTCAATAGGAGGATGCCCCCTCGAAGAGGCAAGTGAACAGGAGAGGATCCCTTCCATAATAGGATCCATTGTATGGTGTTGCTCTACCTCAAGGGTTTCTATAATAAAGTTGTGGTTTTCTATATGGTTTCATATATGTTGTGTGGTGATTGTATTCATATATCTTTGGATCTATAATGATATTTTGTATTCGGTCTTTGGTTCTTAACAAGAGGTTTCAGAGCACTTTCCTTGGCAGACATTGTGGGCAAATATTTTTTATTTTTGTAGATTTTTTTTTTCGGAGAAGAAAAAAGAGGGCCGTGAAATTCCATAAATTTTAGGTGCATTTTTGTGCAAAATTTGTAGAAACAGGTTGTAGATATGATTTCCTTTCAGAAAAACACCCAATTTGAAAAAGAAAATTGTCCAAATCGGAGTCCGGAAGGTCAAGATATTGAAGTTTTAAAATTTGCAATTTTTTAGGGTTTTTTTTTCCACGGACGACGACGTGATATTTTTTATTTCTGTAGCAGTTGGAGACAAAATTTTCCCAAAAAAATTACAGATCTGAGTTCCTCTCACAATTTCACCCAATTAAAAAAAAAAATCAGCCGAAACGGAGTCCGGGAAGTGAAGTTATGAGCATTTTAAATTCAACAATTTTTCCAGAAAAAACCGCAATTTTTTGCCATAAGTTATTGTTCTATTTTTTGGGTTTTTTCATGACGGCTGCGGGACCGAAGAGTTCATAGGGTGCTCAGATGGCTATTTCCTCTCAAACCCTGAAAGAAATTTTTGAATCATTCAAAGCCCAATTGTTTCACACATTGGATGACAGATTGGATGCATTGGTACATGGCCTCACAGACGGCCTCACAGATGACCTCAATGATAGTTTTCGTAGTATTTAAGATTCATTGAATAAAATGCAGGAAAGATTTCTTATGGAGGGCCTCAGGGATGAATATACTCAAGAAATATATGTTTGGTATGATTTTGAGGCCGATTGTGATGATTGGTATATGGATAGTTGTCATTTCTGGGATGACAACCACTTTCATATTTTATTTGATGACTCTAATCCACCTTCTGTAGAGAGCATCAATGTGATAAATTGAGAGCCAATGATTATTACTAGTGTCCATCCTGCATATTCTACAATGGTATTATTCCTTCTTGATTATGTTACAATCCTTTTCCACTATGTGGATGAATATTCTTATTTAGATCCACATGACAGGTGTCAGTTTTTGGAGCATCATTTTGAGTTGGTTATTGGGTTCCAAAATCTTCCACGGGGAGTTCACATGAACACTTGGACATGGGACCCTGGTTTACAATGGTGGTTGGACTACATCAGCATGGTGGCTTTCCTTTCTACATGGGATGTTGGTTCTCTAGTCTCCTTCAACATTATGGTCCACAATTATCCATGGGACCCTAGTATATGGTTGTACATCAAGCGTTGAGGACAACACTTTCATAAGGGGGATGGAATGTAAGGTAGCTGGAGAGGTAGTGGGGGAGCCCAGAGGGCCCATAGTGATAATAGTGGACGTCATTCAATGTAAGGTGTACTAGGTCCACTATATTATTAAATAAGGCCCACTATGGTAGATAGATATAATAAATGGGTAGTTAGATATAATAAATGTAAGAGGACTTCTAAGAAGGTTCTATTTCTAGAAGATTGCTCCTCTAGAATGTTCTTAGGTGATGGTAACACTATATAAAGGGTTTCAAGCAATGTAATTAGACATGAAGAGAAGTATTATATTTGTGAGCAGTAGCTCAATAGGAGGATGCCCCCTCGAAGAGGCAAGTGAACAGGAGAGGATCCCTTCCATAATAGGATCCATTGTATGGTGTTGCCCTACCTCAAGGGTTTCTATAATAAAGTTGTGTTTTTTCTATATGGTTTCATATATCTTGTGTGGTGATTATATTCATATATCTTTGGATCTATTGTGATATTTTGTATTCAGTCTTTGGTTCTTACCAGGAAATCTATCCTCACATGTGCTTATCATAGAAAACATTATCAAGGGTGCCTCATTGTAACATACCCAACCACCTATAGGCTGGGCACGCTACTCCAAAAACTCGCTTCTGAACAGATCTCAAATTCTAGCAACATTTAATCCAAAATAAAGCACGAAAGAACCACATGCATTAAACAAGATCCATGCTACAACATAAAGAAGTAAGAAATGTGCCATGCACAACAAATAATCGACAGACATGCACATTAAAAATACATATATCAAAGATAATTAAATATACAACAGAATATACAATACACAGAAAACACAGAGAACACTTATATTGCAAGTGAAGATTCACCAACTAGCTACAGACCAAGGACGTTCCTCCAAACCATAAACATTGTTGTTCATTTACTCTCAACAACAGGTCACTCTCGATCCAGGGCTATGAATCCACAAGGACAAGTCATGGCCAAATCAAAAACACACAACAATTGGCTAACTAGCTCTCAGGTTTCCCAACCACATAGCAAATCCAAACTTCCAGCTCTCTTTCCCCCTTAGTCTGCACAACCCAAATAAATGAACACCTTTCTCTGCCATGCAGTCCCTGAGGTTGTTCTATTTTTCTCTAGGGCTCGAGTGCTACTGGTCAAGAAATATCTCTACTGGAAACTCCAAGGATTATCATCCGTGGATAGCTCTATTCGAACTACCATCAGCCTCATAACTAATAGGCCTCTCAACACTCAAGCTATCACATGCCTTTCAACACTCACAACAGTCCCTCAGGTTGTCCATATCCTTTCAAGGCTCCAGTGCTTCTAGTTAAGAAACTCCTTGTTGGGACTCTCGTTACTTGTAGCTGTGGATAGTTATATCCAAACTGCCATCAAGGTCATGCACACAGGCATCCATTCCCTTATGGAATGATCAATAATTATTACACCCATTCATCAATGGCTCTCCTCTTCCTTCTATTCGTTTCCATGCTCATCCCAAAAGCATACAAACTAGCAATAGTGAGTGAAGAGGAAAGAATAACAAGGGAACAAGGGAACAAGGGAACAAAATGAACTAGGGGAAGAAGACGAACAAAAAGGGAAGAAAGACCCCCAAACTTCACCTAGAGCCATCCTCATGCAGCCACTCATATCCATGCTCAGACCAAGAGCACATGAATTTATCCTGAGTGAAGGAAGAGGAAGAAGAAGAAGAACCCAGGGAGAACAAGCACACCAAGGAAAAGAAGTGAACCAAAGCAACCCCCAAGGAATGTTTATATAATCATAAGAGCCAGGAACCACATGGCCTCCCCCAAGAAGCCCATGTAACCACTTTTCCCCATAAAATAAATTATGGGTAAATGATCCAGGTGGATATTGGTGGCCACCCACCTATTCCACTTGGACCCCTACCATTGCTTCTTTCAGTTTTTCAGTTTCCGCACAGTTTACTATTTTTAGCAGTTTTTTGGGTCCTGAACTTCCGGAGCCGTTTTGAGGCCTTAAACGACATTTTTTGGGAAAACGGGGAGCAAAATGCATTGTAGATTGATGTTTCTCACCCAAAATTTTTAGTCCTCGGATAGATATTTCTAACGAGGTATGGAACGCGTCAAACGAAGATCGTATGCCAAAGTTATGTCCCCAAGAAGTTGATGTACCAACTTACCCAAACAGGGCCCATAGTCTTGGCGTTTCATCTCCTAGGGTTAGGTCTTTGGATGTTTAGGGTTTTCCATTGTTTCTAAATAATAATAGGCCTTCAAGCCTCATTGTGACACATTTCAGAGGCTAGTAGATGCCACATGTCTTCTCAGAGATAAGCTACCAACGCCCTAGCTA
>JASDQU010305868.1:52678-64059 GCA_032191745.1 Picea mariana | reverse complement strand
CGGAGTCAACATGCAAAGGCATTGTGAAAATTGCATGCACAAGGTGCACAGAAGCTATAAATACACGGTACAAAGAAGATATGGGGTTGTTGTTGATGTTCGAGTGGTGGTGGTTGTTGCTGTGGAAAGTGATTCATGTGTGAAGAAGGAAGATAGTGTAGCAACTGAATTGTACAAAAGAGGAACTGTGCAGTGAATGGACATGGTGCACAGAGGATAAAACGCAGAAGAACAGACAATGCAAGTGATGTGTGCAGAAAGGCAGTGTGGTAGAAAGAGCAACGAGATGCAACAGAACAGTGATAAGTCGAGTAAGCCATTGTTGAACATTATATCACTGTAATAAGTTTCAGAAGCAAAGATTCATATTTCGGNGGAGTTGGTGCTTCCTTCTAGATGGTGCTAGAGAAATCAGGGAGTTGGTGCTTCCTTCTAGTGGGTGCTAGAGAAAACAGAGAGTTGGTGCTCTCAGCAAGTTGCAGCTTGCAAAACAGAGGTTGTAGTCTCATTATGAGTTGGTGCTCATATGTATGATAATGTAAAGAATGTAACAAGTACTTATCATATAAAGAAAAAGAGGTTTTTACCCTGTATGGGTTTCCTCGCAAATATCTATCTCTGTGTTTCTCATATATGTGACTGATGCTGAATGTGCCATTGTTTATTTCCCTGCATTATTGTGATCATCATTCAATGTTTCTGTAAAAAGTTCAAAAGAAGCATAATTGTTTAAGCACAGTTACAATTGATTCACCCCCCCTCTCAGTTGTCCAACAACTTGTTCTTTCAACTTCAACCACCTCTCTCACTTGGAGAGAGTGTTGTACACTCTGGTCAATAATCCACATGCAGTCTAGTACTACGTGTCCACCACAATCCACGGGAAAACAAACATAGGATTTCCTGACTGGTTCAGCAAACACGGAATGGTCTCACAGTCATGTCTTTGGGACAGGGAATCCACGCACAGGCTCGCTCAGCTTTCCTGAACAACCCAAGACTCTTTCCATAAATTAAAACAGGCTTCTGGTTCAATACAGAGGTATTCACGAGTTCTCTTAGAGCCAGACATAGACTTCACAGCTCTGAACAGGGGTGTAAACAGATTCTTCAGGACAAACACAGGCTTTCTTTTCTATATCAGAATTACACGAGGGTCTCTTGCATACTGACTCCCACGGATCACACTCAGGACAGTCGCGTCGAGAATGGATGAGAGAGATCCCCCCTCACGGCTTACCTTGGCTATTATATTTGCATGCACCAAGGTTGACACTTGTCACCCTGGGAACTGCATGCATTCCATCCGCATGCCTCCCCTTTGCACGTTTACCCTTTGCCAGGAACTTAGGATAACATAATAGGCACATGGATTTTTTGGAAATAATAATAAAATAGTATTCCCAAACTTAAGCCCCCTAGGCTTAGCCCTCTAGGCTTAACACTTAGCCCCCTTCCCACCTTCCAGCCCCTAATTCCTTGCCGACTCTGTGGACGCTCAGTCCCCCTTCACTCATTCATCGTGGTCGGTCTGCACCTGGCGGTGTTTATATTTTATTAATTATTCTGCATACATACAAGTACAACAACAGGCTCCTAGCCTTCAACACGTAGGCTCCCTAGCCTAACAAACACATAAGCCTACCAACTTATACAAAACTTGGCTCACCAACCTATAAAACATGTTTACAATTCATTTCATATATCATGGTTTGCAATGGGGCTCGGCCTTGGGGATAGTACAGGGTGTTTATGGAATTTCCATCCAACTATATATGTATGGTTATTTGATTGATTCATCAAGGAGGGGCACAAGTTTTACACAGTGTGGTTCGATTACAATATTGATTAATTTGGACAATATTGTTGTTGCCTCTTTGTATTGGATTGATAGCTCGACCCGATAGGTTGAGTTAATAATACTATGAATGTGTGTTTTAGAATTGTTCAATGGGAATGTTGCATTCGTGTTGATTATGGCATGGTTGTCCACTGTGTTTTTTATCAATATTAATTGATTGTGCCATTGGATAAGGTCACGGGTTTTTGAACATGGCTTTATTGCAATTTGATCGATTGTTTTGTAAAATCGAGCCTGTTGTTGATGCCTTGTTGTATTGGATGGATAGCCCAGCATTTTGAATGTTTAGAGTCAAATAAAATTGGAATTATATAGTCATAGAAATACACTTGTGTTTGGTCGAAAGGTTTTGTGTATCCCACAACATAGCATGAGTGAAGTGATGATTGTTGTCTATGTGTTTAAATGGCAAGTCAGGATCTTGCAATTTGGATATGAATTGTGGTGTTGATTGTCCACTATGTATGTTAAATGAATACCATGCTTTTTAACAATTATAGGCATTGGTTCTGTGATAGTATAACTTCATTGCAATTCAATTTTTAAATGATTAAAAGACAAAATCGAGCACGACATCTGAGTTTGTATTTGATGATTGGAATAATTCGTGGGCAATGGTTGATTTTGATGCTGAACAGAGTGGAAATAGTTTACTGGTTATGCATTTGGGAATTGTTTGAAAATATCAATGGATAAATGAGAGGAGCATATCTCCCCTATAGGGTGTTGTGGAATGCATATCGTCTGTTTTGATGATACTATGTTAAATATTTTATTACAACAATGAGAAATTTAAATATGCAGAGTTGTTTAAACAGTACACAGTAATTGTTTGGGGTCTCAGTGGTCATTTGGTTGGTGTGTTTCCTTTTGCAAAATGGTTTTATGGATCGCTGAATTAATTTTATGAACAATAATCGCTCTCCTTCCCTACCATTGTTTCACTTTCTGCTAATTAAAACCCCCTCACCTTCCCACATTCATTTTTCACTTCCTTTTCTAAAATTAATTACAGTCAAGAACAATTATGTATTGAAACAGTTTAAATTCGTTGGATTACAGTGGTGTTATTTTTGGTTGCATTACAGTTGATTGATTGTGGTCTTTGAGAAGAAATTGTGTTTCTTTCCCCCTCATTTTATCATTTTTCTCTTAATACAAGCCCCTCACATATCCCATGACCTTTTGTTCACCCCCTGCTCATTGATGACAGTTAAACAATTTTTATGGATTAGATTGCATGAGACTGATATGTTGTTGATCCAAAATCTATTTCATATTTTTAAAGAGTTATCATGTATGGTTGTTTAAAAGACTATTTCCTAATCCATCATGTATGCAGGAATGAGTTTTTTCAGCCGAGGTATCCATGGCAGAGGCAACCGAGGGAGAGGTAATTGGAACAGAGGCCCAAGAAGGCTAAGGTTCTCCATACACTTTGATGTTGACTCACAAGAACTATGCCAGTTGTTTTAGGATGGATTTTTCAATTGGATTGGGCAAGGATTAGTCCAACCTGGGCCTGAAAGGCCTCCTTTCCAAGCTCCAGAATCCCCTAGTATTCTCGTGCCCCCTCATGTATCATTGCAACCCGAGGTTCCTGGAAATGATAGATGGCAAGAGATTGTCCATCCGACAGTCTCCCAACATCATGGCTAGCCCAATTTGTCCCTACCTACTCCCTCACCTATTAACCCCATTGTTCAAGCTACGCCTGTTCACTCACCAGTTCAATCCTCCCATGGTATAAAAGGGTTGAAAACCAAGGCCCACCATGCCCTTGACAAAGTAAAAGCCACTGCTGCCCCTTCCTCACACTACAATGGCTCTGATAAATCCGTGTCTTCCTGGATGCATTTGAGGGATGATTGTTCTCATGTGATCAACGAGATTTGGCCTAAAGGCTCAGCGCAACCAAAGGAAAATTCAGGAAAATCAAACGGTGACAACAACAATCCAGGAAAGATTGCATCTCAGAGTGGGAAATATGGCTTTTGAGTTTTTTTATTTTATTTTATCTATTGTTGATGACAGTTGACATCAGGAATTTTTGGACAACATGTTTTATTTTTTGATATACGAGTAATGCATTTTTTAAAACAATGTCAAATATAAATAAGATAAAATGTCAAATGTGCATGTGATGATGGGAGTCACAAGGAGAGTTGTTATTTCTTAATTGACTAGTTATGTTATAATTGTTAAGATCTAAATGGGAGTTACAAGGGGTCCCACCTACTAGTTATTATTTATTTAAAACCCTTATTATGACTTATTACTTTTCCCCCCTTAACTAAAAAGTTGGTTGAGTTCTTAGTTAACTTAACTAATGAGGTGGTTCAACTACTTCAACCAATTCTAATTTTCTTAAAGGAAAAAAGAAGGGGAGGAACAAGTGGAGGATAGAAGGAGAAGCATACTAAGGTTTGCTCTTTGATTTTATATTGAGATAGTTCAGTTTTCGTGCATTCCTTAATTTATCACAAGCCTAATTCTCTTTTATGATAATAGTGTCTTGTTCAACATTCAGGGCTGAATTACATCATTCTGACACTTGTTTTTTAGAGGTGTTGATCTATCTTTGATAGTCTGTGTAGACTTGTCTATTTGTGAATTATTTTTCATGACTGACAAAGGATATTGTGCATATTCAAGTGGGAAGCAATCTATGGCAAGTTGATCCATCTTTTAGAGTTCAGTTTTGGTTTTTTGTCAGAGGTCCTTTTGTATGTTCCATCGGGGATGTCTAAGTTTGACTTTGGTCCAAATTTTCTGTATGAGATTTTGTAAAGAAAATGACTCTTTTGTGAATTGGAATGAAATAAAGGATTTCTTTATGTCTCATCTGTCTTGATTATCATCTTGGTGTCTTACTTCTTTCTTTACACTTGTTTTCAACAACTATTATATTCATAAAATCATATTAAAATGAATTTTCCAGCAAGCTTTTATTTGTGAAAAAGACTATCCTAAGCACTTGTAATTGATACTTGTGAGTTAGGATTCTATTTTTGATGGTTATAAACCTAGGGTGACATTCCCGTCTATTTTTCTTTAGCCAAGAAAAATCTGAAAATCCTTGAGTAAGATCATTTCATATCTTTTCCTCAACACCCGTATTGTATTTATAAGTTGAGTAATGTTTTCATGAAAGTTGAGGCAATAGTGTTATCTTGCTAGTTGTTATTACATAGAAAGGGAAACATAGTTATGACTATGTCTGTTAAACTGCCAAGTGGATATCTTATGAATGACTGCAAGCTCTCAACCGAGAGGGAAGCTCAGTGTTGAGTGTTCCTATGAGGATTCTCATAAGGATGGCAACAATATCCTTGGAGGAGGATCTGGAAGTCTGATATGTCCATGTGCATGTATGACATGGAAAGGGTGCAAGCAATGAGATTGATTGATGAATGTTTGGTTAGGCTTGTATGTGTTTGAATGCATGGATTAATACATTGTGAGGCTTCTTGACATGAAGACTGATATTAATACCAATTAGGTATGAAATATATTAAATGTGCAAGTGATGCACATGCATGATGTAAAGATAAATGTATACTAAAGGCACAATATGGTTTCCTTGATGAGTGATATGTGTTGTGTTGCTTATATGTTTAGTATAATGCACTCATTAATTATCAATCCGGGATTTGTAATCAACAGAGTTACAAGACACCAGTAAGAAAGGTAATTTCTAATGTCACGAGTATAGAATTAAGCTGGATTATGCATGCTGGAAATAAATCAAAATAGCAAATTGAAATGTACTTTGGTTGTCTTTCACGGAGAGGTTATCTATTCCATTATGGCACATGCAAGTATGAGATGGAATTGGTTTGATAGATCAACTCTGTTATCTGACCCAGAAAACTAACTATGCAATCCACACTTCTGAAAGGAAATCACACATCAATCATCAAAGCATAGCATGGGTAGTTCAATAGTCAATATGTTGGTTTTGTTGTGGTTCACAATGGACTTCACTAGTTCTTCTCCAAATGATTTTGACTATTCCTGCCAACATCTATGATCACTCAAGGAAATAAAATTCATAGAAGTAGGGCATATGCAAAAATAGAGCAAGTAAGGATCTCTAAGCAATTATATAATGGAAATCTGAGTCTAAACTATTCTKCTATCATCTAACAGAGTTAAAGCTTAGCTTAATTTAACATTTATACTACTGAAAACAAATGCTAATGCTAACCTACGAAGATGCTGACCTTTGTTGGGTGGTGGGCCCTTGCTGCTTCAAYAGGTCAGGTACTGAAGTCTACAGAAAGCTTGCTCTCAACACACACATTACTCTCACTCACATTTCAAGACATAACATCAAACTTTTATTAACAACTCAACTCATACTCAATCATAGATAATCAAAATATGGAGATAAATGACATTCTTCTATTAATCTTTGCTCAGAATATGTTTTGTACTATCATAAGTTGCTTCACATGTTTGTAATATGCTCACCCTCCTCTTCTGCCATCCTTGCCACGACTATTTAATAGTCTTAATCGTGAAACACAAGGAGGTGAAGAGATTTGCAAATCAATCAGTTGTTAAATTCAATCATTTGGTTACATCTTTAGCTTCATCCTCATGACATGAAGTGCATGAGGATGAGGCAATCAACAAACTATTCTTATCATAGCCTTGCAGTAAATAGACGTCCACCAATTGGCTTAGGCGAGATCTGGAACTTTAACTTAGTGCATTAGGCTCTTCCAAATTGGTACCGGATCGCAATAGGTAGATGGTACCGGATCATGATAGTGTGTGGCCGTTGGTACCGGATCATGACAGTGTGTGGCCGTCGGTACCACATCATAACAATGTGTGGTCGTTGGTACCGGATCACAACAGATGATATTTTAGTACCAGATGTGTTTGGGTACTGGATTCGGATAGTGGCAATCTTGATGCACGAGTATCGGATAGCTGAGCTAGTACATGAAGGTTGGATTTATCTAGAGATCAAAGATCATACATGGTAATTTGAGCATTAGTACATGAAACATTTAATTCCCTAACTCAATAAACCACAAAATGCATGAATTAACCATATTGTACCTTATGACCTTATCACTGGCTAATGGTAGCATTCTTGTCATTTACCCAAGCTTAGGTAGGCCAAAAAGGTATAGATAAGGAGTCTAATAGGGTAATGGGGATGTCATTTTCGGGTCTCAACATTCCCCCATGCCAAAATCATTGCATGTCCTCATGCAACTGAAAAAAAAGCCCAAAATTTCTCAAAACTTGAGACTGTGTTCTTTACTTTGGGGGGTCAATGATGTTGACGGTTGAGGCCTCCTCTTTCAGCTCCCTCTTTATGACCCTAACGTATTGTAGGAGTCATAATACCTTCTTGAGATTGTTATAAGTCTCTTCATGATCATCTTGAAGTTGTTGGTTGGTTGCTTTCAATTGCTCATTTTCCTTTTTGATATACCTGTCCAATAGTTGGTATTCCTTTACTTCCTTTTGGAGTTCCTGACTCTATTTTTTGCAATTCCCCAATATTTTTCTTCATTTGTTCTTTTTTTAAGGCCTTTGTTGTTTCCATCATTGCTGGGTGGATGCATTCTCTTTCCTCGACTTCCTCCCTCATCCCACATAAAGTAATAGTGGCTTTTTCCTCGGTCAAACTATGGATATCATCTTGGACTGATAAGTCATCAGAAGGGGAGGTAAGATCGATTGGATCTTCCTATGTATGAGGATTGGTGATTGTTTTTCCTTTTTTTCCATGCTCCTCATGGTTATTTTACAAGGAGGTACCAGATCAAGGATGCTCACAGGCTTCCTTTTCTTCTTTTCTAATTGTGAAGTGGTGACAGGGGATTGTGCCATAGCCTGTTTACTTGTAGTTTCTGAGCTATGTGTCCCTTTCTTCATCATTTTTGTCTGATGGCCCTTTTCCTCAACTGCCACTGTTGAAGTCTCCTCTACTAGTTTGTTTTTACCTTTTGATTCAGAGCTTTTAAAAGTCTTGTTGACTGTGGAAGAGGACCCTGCTTTTTCATGTTGGCTCACTTCCCTAGATGATGGTGGAGTTGTCTTATCCTTCTTGCCCTCTTCTTTTGAGGTTCCTTATTTTTCTTTGGAGCATGTTGGATTTCCTCCACAGGTTTGTTTTCTGTGGGAAGGTGTTGAGTGATAAGGGTTTTCCAACTAATCCTCTATTTCCTAAGTTCATGTAAAACTAACATTTTAATAAGACCTTGATGTAAATGCTAGTCTTCTCAGTTTTGGATATGGATTTAACACCTCTTACCATTTTATTCAAACTCATCCATAGAAAATATGGGAAATCAATTTCAGGGCCTCCTTCAAAGTGTAATAGAAGCCTAAGATGATATATGAAGGTCACAACATACCTGCCTTCACAAGTGACAAATCATTGAAGACTAGTAATCATTGGATGATATTCTTCCTTGATGTAGTTCCTAGGGATCCCCTTTTTCCAGTCAGGGTGCTGATGGTCTTCTTTCAAGAATTGTTGGCACATTTCCTTGTTGATTCCTACACCTTTGAAGTATTTGGCTCCTCGGTTAGGTAATCCTGTGACCTCCCTTAAGGTTGCTTCATTGATTGTTAGTTGTAGATTGCCTATATGTGCAATCTCTCCATCATAACCCTGTATAAATTCCTGAGATATCTTCTCGTGCCAGCCTGTGAACTTTTCCAGAAATGGCATCCATCCCAATCTAGCATATTTTCTTGACATGATTGGAACTCCTCGGTTTCCCTATAAATTTGGAAGACTGGTTCGTGTTTGCTAACGATCATCGTTATAAGTTGTGAGAAAAGGATCGGGCTATAGCACAAGGGTTTAGTTACTTGATGAAGGTAAGGGTTTGGTACTGGAAAGGAGTAGGCTCAGAACTGGAGAAAGATAACGACAAAGGGGAATATGGTGATGGTGTTTGATAATGCGAATGGTAAGTTTAAGTAAGGATGCCATAAGAAAAAAAAATATGACCAGATGAGGCTTATCTGGATGGCTTTGCCACCCAGGTAAGCCATTTCATTTCTTCCCGTTACTGTAATGATGAGGACAAGACATTGGGTATCAGGGAATCATTTTGGGATAGGTGATTGGACTTTCGGGAGGTGAATTTAATGTTGGATCATGGTTCATGATATAAGATAGGTTCGTGAATTGTTTAAGGATGAAATATATTCGTGGCTTATCATTACTGGACATGCTTCATATTTTGATTTGATGTTGCCCTTAACCACGTTCAATCACTATGAGAGGATTGATTAGGTTTAGGTGTATGGGTATGAAGGATAGGTGCATGGTTTTAATACTAAGGTCATAAGATCTAGTATATATTTTCATACTTATTGTAGTTTTATGAGCATAGGAAAATAAATACCATGTTACCTTTGCTTTTACCTTTGTATGATCAATTCTCATAGCATGTGCAACTGCTTGTAAATTGTTAGAATTCATCCTTTTTAGACTGAAGCTTCTTGAGAAATTGGTACGGGAATGTCTTGTACTTCTTTTATTCTGTGCTTATCTTCTTTTGTATTTGGTTCTGCAGGGTGATCATGTAAGTCTGGAAAAGAGTTCTGAAGGGGCTCTTTGACCTTCCCCCATGCCAAAGATGTTGTATATCTGTATGCAAGAATGGTGTGCTGCTTATATGTTTAGTATAATGCACTCATTAATTATCAATCTAGGATTCGTAATCAATAGAGTTACAAGACACCAGTAAGAAAGGTAATTTCTAAGGTCACGAGTATAGAATTAAGTTGGATTATGCATGCTGGAAATAAATCAAAATAGCAAATTGAAATGTACTTTGGTTTTATTTCACAGAGAGGTTATCTATTCCATTATGGCACATGCAAGTATGAGATGGAATTGGTTTGATAGATCAACTCTGCTATCTGACCCATAAAACTAACTATGCAATCCACACTTCTGAAAGGAAATCACACATAAATCATCAAAGCATAGCATGGGTAGTTCAATAGTCAATATGTTGGTTCTATTGTGGTTCACAATGGACTTCATTAGTTCTTCTCCAAATGGTTTTGACTATTGCTGCCAACATCTATGATCACTCAAGGAAATCAAATTCATAGAAGTAGGGCATATGAAAAAATAGAGCAAGTAAGGATCTCTAAGCAATTATATAATGGAAATCTGAGTCCAAACTATTCTGCTATCATCTAACAGAGTTAAAGCTTCAGCTTAATTTAACATTTATACTACTGAAAACAAATGCTAATGCTAACCTATGAAGATGATGACCTTTGTTGGGCGGTGGGCCCTTGCCACTTCAACAGGTCAGCTACTGAAGTCTACAGAAATCTTTCTCTCAACACACACATTAATCTCACTCACATTTCAAGACATAACATCAAACTTTTATTAACAAATCAACTCATACTCAATCATACATAATCAAAATATGGAGATAAATGACATTATTCTATTAATCTTTGCTCAGAATATGTTTTGTACTATCATACGTTGCTTCACATGTTTGTAATATGCTCTCCCTCCTCTTCTACCATCCTTGCCATGACTATTTAATAGTCTTAATCATGAAACACAAGGAGGTGAAGAGATTTGCAAATCAATTAGTTGTTAAATTCAATAATTTGGTTACATATTTAGCTTCATCCTCATGACACGAAGTGGATGAGGATGAGGCAATCAACAAACTATTCTTATCATAGCCTTGCTAAAGCAAATATACGTCCACCAATTGGCTTAGGCGAGATCTGGAACTTTAACTTAGTGCATTAGGCTCTTCCAAATTGGTACCAGATCGCAACAGGTAGATGGTACCGGATCATGACAGTGCGTGGCCGTTGGTACCGGATTATGACAGTGCATGGCCGTCGGTACCGGATCATAACACTGTGTGGTCATTGATACTGGATCACAACAGATGAGATTTTAGTACCGGATGCGTTTGGGTACCAGATTCAGACAGTGGCAGTCTTGATGCACGAGTACCGAATAGCTGAGTTGGTACATGAAGGTTGGATTTATCTAGAGTTCAAATATTATACATGGCAATTTGAGCATTAGTACATGAAACACTTAATTCCCTAACTCAATAAACCACAAAATGCATGAATTAACCATATTGTACCTTATGACCTTATCACTGGCTAATGGTAGCGTTCTTGTCATTTACCCAAGCTTAGGTAGGCCAAAAAGGTATAGATAAGGAGTATAATAGGGTAATGGGGATGTCATTTTTGGGTCTCAACAATATGTAAGGTGTTAGCACTCTGTAATTTTGCCCAAGGCTGAAAAGGCAATCCCAGAGGTAACATCAGAACCGCTTCGAGTCTTGGATCTAGCCCTCCAAGACTCAGAGAGGGATCTCTCTGTATGATATAGCTTTGTTTGAAAATGATATTAGGCTAGGTAATGAGAACATTGGGTTTTGTTGTAAAAAGGGTTTATAAACTGGTTGAGACAGTTCACACATCCATTGGGCTATGGGGTCTGAAATTAATGAAATCTGAGATACAA
>JASDQU010305868.1:32298-52578 GCA_032191745.1 Picea mariana | reverse complement strand
GTAGTGGAGGTAGGTGGGGGATGGGACGTGAGGGAGGATGAGTGGAGTGAGGTACGTGGGGAAGGGGGTATAGAGTTAGGACTTAGGTTTGTTTTTTATTTATTTTATTTTTTATTTTTTGTTTTTAATATGTTTTATATTATGTTTTTATTTGTTACGTTTTTTTTCTTTTGTTTTTGTTTTATTTAAATGTTATATATTATGTTTTTATATTATAAAATGTTTTATTATATATTATATAATAGATTTACTTTTATTTAATGTATTTTTTCATTTATACTTTTTTTTTAATGTTTTTTATTGTTTTTAAATATTTTTAATTTTTATTTGTTTTTAATTTTAATTATTTTATTTAAATGTAAAACTAACCTTAGTTACTAACTAGTTGTTAACCTAGGTTACTAATTAACTTAATAATTAATTAATTAACAATTAATTAATAATTAACAATTATTAAATATTTATTATTAATCAATATAAACCTAGACAAACCTTATTACTAAAATTTTGTTTATCCTAAATCCATTTATGCAGGGACGGAAGGCGGGATAATGGACGCTGACAAAGGACAAGGGGGTGAGGATGCAGCGGATGAAGGATGCAGCAAGGTGATGGAGGATCGAGTGAAAAGAATGGAGGGAGGAAAACATAATCACCTGAGCTATACTTCGTCACCCGGAGAGATGCCAAAATAACAGTCGAAGTATCGACTCGCCTATAATTATAGGACCCTAACATAAGGCAAGAATTGTGCTTGCCAATATTAAGTGAATACCATGGATGCATGATTGACTCCATTTTGAAGATTCATGAAAGTTTTTTTTGAATGATAGCTTAAGGGGATGTGCTATATTCCCTCAAGAAAGACTAGTATAAATAGAATAAAGAGTGGATGAGCAATGATGCTCTATTGTCATGATAAGAGGCAAAAGATTTTGCCTTTGAGGGTCACATGAGAATAATTGTGAACAATCATGAGTTGAATGATTTCAAAATAGAGGTGTAGGTGGGTTGTGAAATATACCTATGGAAGCTACACGCAGGCTTATGATTATGCATATGGTTAAGAACATCATGGATGTAAGTTAACAAAACCATAATATGTGTGGATACATAATTTTTTGGACGCATGACAAAGATGCATGTTTATATTCTTTATGAAATATTTGGTACCCAACTAAAGCCAACTCAAAGTTGAAGCTATCACAGATAGTGAAGGATATGCAATAAAGAAGTTGCATGATGAAGGAGTTCCAAGTGGAGAAACTGTGTGAAGAATCTGTCAGGAGAACAAAGTCACAACCTTATTGACTACTGATAATTAAGAAACGAGCTACAAGCTTATATATCTATATCTATATCTATATATACATATACATATACATATACATATACATATATGTTGATTAAGGTTGGTTGTCATTGATGTCAACCCTTGAAGAAAGCCACGTAGCACAAAGGTTTGGGTAATGGAACCAATATTTTTTGGTGTAAATATGACACATTATTGTTTTGTCATGGTTGATAAGAAGTAAATATGGATGAACTCTAAAGTGGTCCCCTTATGGTGAAAGCCCTCATGGAAAGACGCTTTGCAGAGAAAGAGAACCCATGATTAATTGTGGAATAATGAGATGACAGACAATGAATTTGTCAGGGAGACTATCCTATATGGATAGTGTTTTTCATGCCATTTCTGGTGGTATGTAGAACGTCACATAACTCCTCACGGTTAGAGAGTTATGACCATGTGAAGTTGGAGAACCCAGGTTTGGGTAATGGACCCAAGTTTGTTTGATGGATAACGGTATGATTTTTTCTATATTTGAAGGTAATACTATTATAGATGGATATTAAATGTCATTCCATTTTTGGTGGTAAGTGGAATGTCACATAACTCCTCACGGTTTGAGAGTTATGGCCTTACAAAGTTGGAGGACCCTCATATGTCATCTAGAAGCCCCAAAAGGTCAAAGTAGTCAAAGTGGTTTAAGAGATTTTAAAAGGTAAATAATAAAGTGAAGTGATGAGTGTATTATAATTCAAAGTGAATACAAAATAATTTATTTCAATAATAAATTTAATGGATAAATTAGAAGTGGGTTAACCCTAAAATAAGGAAAGTGGGCCAAGTGACCTAGAAGATGTTTTTAAGGAAGCTACTTGGAGAGTATATATAAGAGGCAAGGCTCTCTCATTTTAAAAACACTTGAGAATATTGAATATCTATAGGTGTTTGAGGTAACCAAGGATATCTAAGCCAAAATTCTTAGGGAAGGTGAAGAAAATAAGGTCGAAATGCAAGGAAGGATAAATTTTTTTGATGGTGCTTTCTAAGGTATGTTATTTACAGGTCATCTCACCATTTTCGCTATAATGTTTTTTCTATAATGATTCAGACCGTGAAATTACTATGCCATTGATAAAACATACCCAAGTATCTATGGTAAAACATTCAGCTTGTGGGTATTTGTATTTTTGGAGTTACACTCCGTGGACAATAGGGTTTGTGGCTAGTCCTGGAACTAGTCAAACACAGGTGTTTCGGGTAAAAACGTCATAAATTCTTCATAACAGATCAAAATTAAGTGACACCAAATGTTTTGGTTAGGGTACATTCTTTAGTATGTTGTGTAATATTTTCAGATCAATTCAACTAATATTTCGTGCAAGGCACGCTCTACACGTTCGCTCTATAGAATAAGCCAGAATTCAGCAAGGTATGCCATTTTTGCTATAACTCCTTTTCTGAGAGGTTCCAAGTAGTGACACCTGGAGGAATTGCATAAAACATACTGAAGAAAAGATTTTATTAGTTTTGTATCTTTATACATTACAGGTTCAAAGTTATGATTACTTCAAGTTAGGGTTGTTGACTAATCCAAAACTAGGCAAGTGAGACTAAAGAAAAGTTTGATGAAAATACTAGTCTCTTGTTGTTAAAGTTAAGGAAGGTTTGCAGGAATGTGATCATATACACCAGGTCTATTATAGAGCTATAAATCAGTTTTGGATGATGAAATTGATGAGGGATTTTGGTTGAGGTACATTTTGAGTACATGGTTGAGATAAGTAGTTGATGAGTTGGCACATACATGAGGTGTATAGTTGATGATGTTGGTACATATTGATGAGTCATAGTTGATGAGTAGTTGATACATGATTGGTACATACTTGGTACATGGTTGGAGGCACTTGTTAGTAGTACTGTTGACACATGGTTTATGGATGATGTAGCATACTTTTATTATCAGAAGCACATATTGATCTTGGTGATGATTATGAGTTGTTGTGTTATACTTGGTTGATGCACATCTTTGAGAGTTGTCTTGGTGATTGATATTGGTGAGTAGATCTGATTTGGTTGATAAAATTGATGAGACAGGTTGTTGTGATAGGTTGTTTGGACAAGTTGTTGTGACAGGTTATTTGTATAGGTTTGGTGCATGGTTGATGCACTTGTTCATGGTACAGGTTGAGGTACAGGTTGGTACATTGTTGATGCACTTGTTTATGGTACATGTTGATTACAGGTTGGTGCATGGTTGATGCACTTGTTTATGGTACAAGTTGATTACAGGTTGAGGTATAGGTTGATGCATGGTTTATGCATGGTATATATTGTTTGGTACAGGTTGATTGGTACAGGTTTACAGCGGTATATCTCACAGTGATAGTGTGAGAGTGGTTCCATCATTCTACTTCTACTTCAGGGTGGTTGGATGGGGCAAGGATAGGTGGTTGTAGCCACCTTCCTGTTGTAGCCGGAGAACAAAAGGGGTTGTAGCCTCCTTCTGGTTGTAGCCAAAGAATTGGGGAGTTGGAGCTTCCCTTAGGTTGTAGCCTGAGAAACTAGGGGGTTGGAGCCTCCTTCCAGTTGCAGCTAGAAAACAAAGGAAGTTGGTGCTTCCATTAAATCTGATTCTTCAAGACATATAATAAAAATCATTCTGAGTGCTAGTGCTAGAAGTTTCCCCTAGACTGCTATAAAGTCAAGCCTAGCACATCTTCAGTTAATGAAATATTTTATAAATAAGGATGTGTTTGGGTTTTGAAAGAAGGTGGATCAGGTAGATGGGGAGAGAAACAGGCTAAATGTCGATCAGCAAAAACACCATTGGGCATGGAGTCAAGTAAACACCCTATTGATCGAAGGCAATCAAGTTGTATATCAGATAAGACGTTTATATGTAAATGGGTAGAAGAATAGGAAATAAACGAAAAGTAGAACACCTCATCAAACCAAGATTCTCTTTGTCAAATGGATGCAATGGTACTTGAGAAAAAACACACGAATAATAGGCAGTCACAGAAAAATCTTTACTGCTCGGGAATCTATCATCCATGAGCAGCCATTGATTCTCAATGTCTATAATTATTTCAAGTAAAACAAAAGACAAAATGTAAAACAAGGAAGATGGAAAAACAATGTTTAGACAAGAAAATCACAATCTGATAAAACAAATGTCATATATCTGCAATGTCAGAAGTGATTACAGAAATACAATGCCTTTAGGCTTACAATAACTCAGACTGGATGCTATTTCATCAATATCTTCTCAGGCCTTATCCTCACGTGCCCTCCCCCTCCCGCCCCCCGCCCCTTGTCTACCACCCAATGTTGTCTTTAAATAGCAAGATTTAATAAACACATTATTCCTTTCTGCTGTGGAACTAATCATAATAATGAACTAAAAATAAAAACATTCTATGATATTATGCAAGAAATTTGGGACAGCTTAAGTCAAATGCCTTGNCCCCCTTGTCTACCACCCAATGTTGTCTTTAAATAGCAAGATGTAATAAACACATTATTCCTTTCTGCTGTGGAACTAATCATAATAATGAACTAAAAATAAAAACATTCTATGATATTATGCAAGAAATTTGGGACAGCTTAAGTCAAATGCCTTGCTATCTGTATCCTTAAAATCTGGAGATGTGGAACTAATGATTTACTACTAAAAATCTGGAAATGATATCTCTGATTGACATCTGTCCTGACACCTGTGTATTTGTTGGCCCTTTTGCAATATAGATTTGGTTGACTACCACATATCTTTAACTGTTGATCTCTTGAGGTCAAATTCCCTTTTAATTTTTCTTTTTAAACTGGATCCACCTGCTACATATATCATTTGTATCCCTATTGATACAAGATTTACTCATATCCTGTTGGAGTAAGATTATATGTTGTTGAAAAGGCAAGAGACAAGAGTGACACTGTATATATATTTCTCTTTTCCACTGCTTAATATTCTTCAAGATTTCAAATTTGAATTTTTTGACATTTATGTATGCAGGCTTAATCATAATAGAGAAACAACCTTCTCCCTAAACTGTGATTTATTGCCAAAAGTGAATACTCAAAACAACTTATGAATGCATCAAGCTTACCAATAGCTCATTTTTATGCCCCTGTATTACTTTATCTAGGTCTTTCTTCATTTTGATTTGAACTTGTCATCACATATAAATAAGAAATACATTCATAAGCATCAATCTAATAGTTATGGCTCTAAGAAAACACCCTGGTACTATTTGTTCCAAACTCTAACACAGGACAAGATTGTGTAGTCTTCCTCTAGTTCTATCCAACTCTCATTGGATGCCAGTTAGCAAGATTTTCATTAGCAATCTCTTCACAATGAACAATCATAACCATAACCTTGTGAGCAGGGAAGTCAAGGTATTTTCTTCTTTTTGATATATTTCTAGATCTGTTGTATACTGAACGTAAGACCAGTGGCAGGAACAACTGCCCTTATGTCGCCCGTAAGGCTACATTAACGTTGCCATCAATAAGCAGGATCAAAAGGGGAAGATAGGACTCTCGAGCATCTAGTTGAACCTCCTCCTTTTCCTCGGATGAATCGAACCTCCATCTACATCCACATCCAGAGAACCAGAGGCACCATTTATTCTTTGGGGAGAAGGTGATCTCATAGATTCTTGCTCCAACATAAAATCTCCACTTCTGTTGCCCTGTATGACTGTGTTTGTGCTTGAAGTCGAAGCCCTAGGCTTAGACACTGCAATAAGTGCAAGTGCAGGTGGTTGTTAAGCATATCGTTCGCCAATTGGAGGCATGGAATTTGAATCGTTGGTGTAATTCCTAGACCGAATAGCCAAAGTATCGATCATATCATCATAGGTCTTCATGGTAGCCAATCTCTCAGATCTAGCCCTTGTGGACCTCTGAAATCGAGTAAATTCTTGTTGACCCTTGATTCTATGTGCCCAACGTCGAGGAGGAATCTTTTCACCTTTCTCTCCTTCAATCATGCTCTTATTCTCTGCTGCAAAATCGACATTACCATTACCTCGGCCGTAAATTGGAGTAATATTCATCTCTGTAACCTTGCCTTTACAAATGGGGCATTCTTTAGTGTTGAAGTGTACATGAAGCCATCGATATAGACAAGCCCAGCAAAAAAAATGGCCACAAGAGGTAACCACATGCTCCCTGGCCATCTCCAAACAGATATTGCATTCGAAATCCAAAACGTTGTTGCTTCTTTCATCTGCTTCTTGTATAGCCCCTGAGCTATTGACTTGGGCTTTTTTCTCGTGGAAATTTTAGTAATGGTCTGGAACAATTTTTTATTGACATGTGTCAATGGTTCTTTCTTCATGGCTTGGTCTAATGTTGTTGATGAGTGAATACAAAAATTATAGAGCGAGATGAGTACATGTTTGCACTGCCTTTTATCTATTTCGAAAATGAATTTTATACCTCCAATTAGAAACCTTCGAAACATCTCAACTTGGTCTCCACCTATGCCAAGTTGACCAAATTGATTTCCAGCAAAGGCATAGACATCTCTCATTACAGTGGTGCAGACAATATGCCACAATTCAACAGCTACTCTTTGTATTTGAAAACCTCCTAGAAATGAGACATAAATCGATACTTGTCCAATGCTTCCCTTGTATTTAGAGAGGGCTCCAAAACACTAGAAACAAATCTCTCTACAGTTGAAGGAGTTGAAGGTTGTACCATGGATGCAAGCTCCTTTGATAGAATTAGAACCATGAACAACATGATAAAAACCCAGAACCATCTAAACCAACACTAGAGATTAATGGATCTGATGTTGGGTAATGTTGTGGCTAACCTGTGTTGTGTTTGATGATAGGTGTTGGAGATTGGCTCCCGGCCAAGAACTTTAAAATAATCGTGAAGTCTCGATCAAGGTGTATTGTCCCCAAGGCCGAGCCCAGTTGTAAATCAGATATATGAAATGAATTGTAAGTATGTGTTATTGGCTAGTGAGCCAAGTTTTGTATAAGTCGGTAGGCTTATGTGACTGTTAGGCCAGAGAGCCTAAGGGTTGAAGGCCAAGGGCCTGATTTTGTATCTATATGTATGCAGCACATTAATAAAATATAAACACCGCCAAGTGCAGACTGACCACGATGAATGAGTGAAGGGGGACTGAGCATCCACAGAGTGGGCAAGGAATTAGGGGCTGGAAGGTGGGAAAGGGGATAAGTATTGAGCCTAGGGGCTAAGCCTAGGGGGCTTAACCCTGAGAATAATATTTTATTATTATTCCAAAAAGACTTGTGCATTTTATGCTTTTATCCTAAGTCCTTTTGGAAGGACACGTGATTTCCCAAGTGGTGGGAGGAACGCATGCTAGTGGAACGCATGCAATTCCATGGGTGACAAGTGTCAACCCTGGTGCATGTGAATAAAATGGCCAGGGTGAGCCGTGAGAAGGTTCCATTCCCATTCCACTGGATTGTCTGAACGCGTACGGAGCAGGATAGTACATCCAACCCGACTCCTGTAGAGAACCTTCGTGCGACCCTGTGACTCGAATGTCTGTGTATATCTCTGAGAAAACCTATGTGTGCATTCCATGAACGAAATGCCTGTGTTAATTTTGGGGAAGAGTCTTTGTTGTTTAGAAAAGTTGAACGAGCCTGTGCGTTCATTCCCTATCCTGAAGCTGTGATTGTGAAACCATCCAGGGATTGCTGAACCAGTTGGTGAAACCTGTGTCTGTTTTCCCCATGGGTTGTTGAGACTATGCAGTACTGGACTGCGTGAGGCTTGTTGACCTGTGAGCGACTCCCTCCAGGTGAGAGAGTGCGCAGAAGAAGGAGAGAACTCCTAGAAGGAACCCTATAGCTGCCATAGATCCCGGAGACTTCCAGTCTGGTCTGTTCCTGTAAACCAAGGTAAGGGAGATTGGCAGTCGAAGGACTGTCCAGGTGACAGAGAAGGTGCATTCTCTTGGGGTGGAACAGGCATGTGGGGAATGAGGGTCTATGGGCAGTGAGCATGGGAGATTTCTGGGAGAGCATTCTATCCTTGTGGTTGTGTGTGTTGTTTTCTCTGTAACCTCAGCCCGAGTCTATATTTCCTTGCCTTGGGGTGGAGCTTAGTCCCAGCTCGGGGGTGATCCACTGTTGAGATGATGAGCAGTGCGGTCTAAGGCTGGGAGGTTCATGGAAGGCCTTCATTTGGTTGGTGGATTCCACCACTATTACAAGATAAGTATCTAACTATGTTCTTATCACATTTTGCATGACTGTGCTGCATATATTATCATGATTTCCGCTGTGAATATGAATTGTATGAAACTATAATTGCTTGTTAATTATAGCAGTAAATCTCATGTTTTACTCTGAGTTTAAATGTGTTTAATTGTTTAAATGCATGGGATTTATAATATCTGTATGAGTTAAGAAAATGGTGTGTATAGATTGGTAACAGAGTGCGAGAAAGCCCAGAGCTGGGAAATGGGTGCGCTACAAATTGGTATCAGAGCCAAGGTTTCGACACTGAGCCTAGATGGGCCAGTGGAGCGGTCTTTGGACCGAGAATGCGAGGGGAAATTGGGTCTGGAAGGCCAATTTCGGACCCTGGTTTGTTCCGGAGTGTCAAGTAGTTGCTTGACCATGCTTATAAGCTCCGAAGGTTTAGCGATGTGTGAAACCGCAACTCGTGTGGTCTATGGCCACAGGGAGAGAGGACTCCACACCGGTGGTGTAGGAGCTCTAGGATCTATTCGGGAGGGAAGGTGAAACCTTGTGACTGTCAGATCCGAAAAGTGTGCACGGGGTTTAAAGCCCTTTGGATATTGCACAGGAGTGTGGAAATCGTGATACGCGAAATCTCGAATTAGTCAGGACCGTTCATCTCGAAGGGACAGGTGGCGATAATAAAGAGCCATCGACATTTCGCATGTCGAAATATCGAGATATCAACATTCGTGAAATCGGGAGTCACAATGACAGGAGGTCGGGAATTTTCGTGGTAAAAGTCCCAGGAACGATCCGAGCCATCTGTTTGTGGGGACACGTGGCGGAGATCGAGCGACCCATCGGTATATCGGCTACCAGGGTTTTGAGTTGACATAGAACCTTGTCATCGGGGAATTGCAAGTTGTGAAATCCTGAGATTAGATCTGAGTCGTCCGTCAGTTGGGACACGTGGGTGAGATTGGGATCCCATCAGCATATCGAGGTTCGACGTTTTGCGAATCCTGAAGACAAGGCACCTGACGCATTTGAAATCGTGAAATCGTGAATTAGCGAGAAGCGGTGAGGACCGTCCATTCTTGAGAACGCGTGGCCAAGATCGAGGCATTCGGGAAAGTTCCGGAAGGAGAGTCATCCATCGGGAAATCGGGGTTCAGGGAATCGCGAATCCTGAGGACATATGTGTTTTGGCATTGGAAAGTCCGAAACCCCGAAAGGATCTAGACCCTTAGATCTAGCTCATCGAGGATCGTCGGATCACGTATGAGAAACTGTGTATCGGATTTCAGGAATAGGAGTGACAAGAGGTTGGGAGTCACTGCGTAATGAAGTACCGGGTACCGAAAACCCGAAGTCCTGAAAGTCCCCAAAACTGAAGTTTCAAAAACCCAAAAAGTGTAGAGCCGAACCAGAGCTCAGAAAAACCCATTGGAATCGAAATGTCTTTTGTTCTTGTTGGTATTAGTTATAAATGTTGTGGGTTGTTCATGAAGTTTAATGGCCTAACAAACTTCAAATTCAATTGCACAGTGCATGTGTAAAGTTCAATGAAGGCCAAAACTCCAGTTAATCAATGCTGAGTATGGAGTGGGGAAAAGTGCAGATTACCCCTGAAATAGAAGACGAACGAGAAGGAAAGGATGTTAACCTGGGAGTCGAAGGATCAAAATATAATGGGCATGGAAAAGAGAAGGATAAGGAAGGACACATAATGAAAATCATTGAAGGATTGCAAAGAGAGGCCAAGGCTCACCAAGCTGATAGTCGAAAGCTCATGAAAGTTAGGGATCGGCAAGGGGAATTAAACTTAAATTTTTTGAAGAGCCTGGAAAGAATAGAGAAGAAACTTGAGAAGGGAAGAGGCTCAAGTATGACGGAGAGTCGCAGAACCCATGGGAGAAGAAGTAGGTTGAGGAGTGATAGCCGACATCTTAGTCTCTCCCAAAGACATTCTGACAGGGAGACACACAGTGGTTCAAGCCCGTCCCCTACCAGAAAACATCGAAAATCTGGAAAGGAGGAATTGAAATGGGAGATGAACAAAATTAAGCCTCCAACATTCGATGGAGAACATAAGAAGGAGGAATATGCCGAGACATGGTTGCTAGGAATGAATAAATAATTCCAACTGCAGAATTATTCTGCTCATACAAAAGAAAGAATTGCAATGTACCAATTGAAAGGAAAAGCATCCATGTGGTGAGATCAGTTTGTGCAGGTGCAGCACATCAGAGAGAAAGAGGTCACTTGGAAGGAATTTAAAAGGTATTTCGAGAAGAAATACCTGACTAAAAGATATTATGACAGAAAGATGAAGGAGTTATTCAAACTCAAGCTAGGCAGCATGACTATTGATGAGTATGAATGAAGTTTTATGGAACTATTGAAGTATGTTCCCTTCATCAAAGATGAGGCTATCAAGATTCAGAGATATCTGAGTGGACTGACACCCTCCATGAGTGACAAGATTCAATATGATGATCCTAAGACCATGGAAGAAACAATAAGAAGGGAAAAATGCTTGTATGAATAGCAAGGAGAAAGGCCTATCCTTCGGAGGGCTTGGAATGATCAGAGGAAGTTTAAGAAAGAACAGAGGCAGAAGGGAAACAGGCCTCCCTTTTTCAAGAATGGCCCTGGGGAATAGTCATATTTTAGAGACCCCAGGAAAGTTGAAGGGAGTGAGCAGATGCCAAGGCTTCCACCTATGGAGTGTTGGGGTTGTAAAGGAAATCATAGGTACAGAGACTGCCCCCACAAAAAAGACAAAGTAAGAACTGTCCATACTGTTCAGCAAGCTAGAATAGTGGAGGATATGGGCAACAGAATGCCGAGGATCTACGTAGCCTTGGAAAACAAGCAAGCAGAATTTCAATCGCACATGATTGAAGTGGAAGGTATGATCAACAACCGACCACTTGTTATTTTGATTGATTCAAGGGCTAGCCATAGTTATATAGATCCTAGAATGGTGGAAAGTTTGCATCTAATGAGGAGCAAACATGAGAAGTCTTGGTTAGTGCAGTTGGCCACAGGGACCAAGAGGAAGGTCACTGAATTGGGTAAGTCTTGTTCAGTGGACATGAAAGGAATGAGCACTAAGGCTGAACTGAACATTCTGCCTTTAGGCTCATACGATTGCTTAATTGGGATGGACTGGTTGGACCAGCACCATGCCCTTCTGGATTGTCGTAATAAGAGATTTACATGTCTGGACAAAGAGGGAAATCAAGTAACAATCCAATGAATTCCCAGAGCCGTGGCTGTTAGAGAAATCTCAGCCATGCAGCTGAAGAAATGTTACCAGAAAGGCTGTCAATTATTTGCAGCTCGGGTGGAAGAAACATCCCAAATTGAAGTCTTGAATCTAGAAGAACACAAGGTACTTAAATAATTTAAGGATGTATTTCAGGAGGTACCTGGACTACCTTCGAAGAGAGACATCGATTTTTCTATAAATTTGATGCCTGGAGCAGCTCCAATTTCGAAGGCTCTTTATAGAATGAGTATACCAGAGCTGAAAGAGTTACAATTGCAGCTCGAAGAGCTACTAAAGAAAGGTTACATTTGCCCCAGTTTGTCACCATGGGGAGCCCTGGTCCTATTTGTGAAGAAGAAAGATGGGATGTTGAGGCTGTGCATTGATTTTCGACAGTTGAATAAGGTCACTGTCAAGAACAAGTATCCTTTGCCAAGTATCGATGATCTTTTTGATCAGTTGAAAGATGCAAAAATATTTTCGAAAATAGACCTCAGATTTGGACATCACCAAGTGAGAATAAAGGATGAGGACATTAGCAAGACCGCCTTTAGAACAAGGTACAGTCATTATGAGTTCATGGTGGTGCTGTTTGGACTGTCCAACGCGCCTGTTGTTTTCATGTGCTTAATGAATGGAGTGTTTAGAGATTATTTGGAAAAGTTTGTCATAGTCTTCCTGGACGATATCTTGGTGTATTCCAAGACAGAGGAAGAACATGAGTAACACCTGAGAATGGTGCTGCAGGTGTTGAGAGAACACCAGCTGTACGCAAAACTGAGCAAGTGCTCTTTTTACCAAAGACAGATTCATTACTTGGGACACATTATATCTGAAGAAGGGATCGCTGTGGATCCTGAGAAGGTAAAGGCCATTTGAAAATGGCCAGTGCCAAGGAATGTGATGGAAGTTAGATCCTTTATGGGTCTAGCGGGCTATTATAAGAGGTTCATAGCCGGATTCTCAAAGATAGCTCACTCTATCACTTCCTTGCAAAGGAAGGAGAAGAAGTTTCAGTGGACTGAAGAATGTGAGAGCAGCTTTCAACAATTCAAGTAGCTACTAACCAGTGCTCCAATCCTAAAGATTGTAGATCCAAATAAGGATTACGTAGTGTGCACAGATGCATGTAAGGAGGGGCTGGGAGGAGTTCTCAGCCAAGAGGGATTTGTAGTTTGTTATGAGTCCCGAAAGTTGAAGGAGCATGAGAAGAATTATGCCACTCACGATTTAGAGCTGGCAACAATCGTCCATGCATTGAGAAAATGGAGACATTACCTCATGGGCAAGAGATTTGAGTTGAGAACAGACCATAACGGTCTGAAATATTTATTTGATCAGTCGACCTTAAATTCCAGGCAAATCAGATGTCTGGAGTTTCTGTGCGAATATGACTTTGATATCAAGCATTTCAAAGGGAAAGAAAATAAGGTGGTTGATGCACTCAGCAGAAAAGTGCATGAATTACATGCTATATCCATTAGCATGTACCGGACTGAGATGAAAGACAGAATTTTGGAAGCTGCAAATACTGATTTGCAGTACAGAAGTCTTGTAGCAAAGCTACAGCAGCATGAGAGACCACAGACCAAGGAAAGTTACACCTTGGGAACTGATGGTCTACTTCTGTATAAAAACAGAGTGTATGTACCCAATGTCCAAGAATTGAAGCAGGCAATTCTAAAGGAGATGCATAACATGGCTTATGCTGGACATCCTGGATATCAGAAGACTGTGGCAGCAGTCAAAGCCCATTATTTTTGGCTAGGTATGAAGAAAGAAAATGCTGAATACATCGCCAGATGTATGGAGTGCTAGAAGGTTAAGGCTAAGCATAAACACCCAGCAAGGTTGTTACAGCCTTTACCCATTCCTGAGTGGAAGTGGGACGTGGTAACAATGGATTTTATCACTGGACTACCTAGAACAAGCAAGTAGCATGATTTAATCATGGTGGTGGTGGACAAGCTTACTAAAGTTGCCCATTTTATTCCACCGAAAACCACCCACAGGGCAGCTGATGTTGCTGATATCTTTTTAAAAGAAGTTACACATTTGCATGGAATTCCTAAGACAATTGTGTTTGATAGGGACCCAAAATTCACTTCGAATTTCTGGAAAGGACTATTCAAAGGATTCAGAACGAATCTGAACTTTAGTACAGCGTATCATCCCGAGTTTGATGGACAGACAGAGAGGGTGAACAGAGTAATAGAAGACATGCTGAGAATGTATGTGATGGATAAACCATCAAGGTGGGAAGACTACCTGCATTTGGTAGAATTCGCCTACAATAATGGGTATCATACATCATTGAAGATGAGCCCATTCGAATCAATTTATGGAAGAAAGTGCAATACTCTAGTGAGCTGGGATAATCCAGCTGATAGAGTAGTAGTTGGGCCTGAACTGCTCAAAGAGATGGAAGACCAATTGATAAAAATTAAATGGAATCTGAAAACTGCCCAGAACAGGCAGAAAAGTTATGCTAACAGTAACAGAACCCATAGAGAATTCAAAGTGGGTGACCATGTTTTCCTGAAAGTGAAAACTAACAGGAGTTCCCTGAAGCTGGGAAGTTGCGCCAAGTTGGCAGCAAGATTTTGTGGGTCATTTGAGATCCTGGAAAGGATTGGGCCAGTTGCATACATGCTTGCATTACCTTCATCTATGACTGTACATAATGTATTTCATGTTTCACTGCTTAAGAAATATGTACCTGATGCTAATCATGTTATCGATTGGACTGTGATTTAGGTGGAACCAGAAGGTGTCCTGCAAGTGCATCCTATGCGCATATTGGACAGGAAAAGCAAACAGCTCTGGAATCAAGCTATAGAGCTTGTAAAGGTCTAGTGGACCTGGTATGGTCCTGAGGAAGTGACATGGGAGCATGAAGAAGTTATGCGGGCAGAGTACCTGCATCTTTTTGAAAATTTTGAAAGACTTGCAGAGACAGTGTAAGTTGCACTGAGGACAGTGCAAAAATAAGGGGAGGGGATTGTAATGTCCCCAAGGCCGAGCCCAGTTGTAAATCGGATATATGAAATGAATTGTAAATATGTGTTATTGGTTGGTGAGCCAAGTTTTGTATAAGCCGGTAGGCTTATGAGACTGTTAGGCCAGAGAGCCTAAGGGTTGGAGGCCAAGGGCTTGATTTTGTATCTGTATGTATGCAGCACATTAATAAAATATAAACACCGTCAGGTGCAGACCGACCATGATGAATGAGTGAAGGGGGACTAAGCATCCACAGAGTGGGCAAGGAATTAGGGGATGGAAGGTGGGAAAGGGGCTAAGTATTGAGCCTAGGGGCTAAGCCTAGGGGGCTTAAGCCTGAGAATAATATTTTATTATTATTCCAAAAAGACTTGTGCATTTTATGTTTTTATCCTAAGTCCTTTTGGAAGGACACGTGATTTCCCAAGTGGTGGGAGGAACGCATGCTGGTGGAATGCATGCAGTTCCATGGGTGACAAGTGTCAACCCTAGTGCATGCAAATAAAACGACCAGGGTGAGCCGTGAGAAGGTTCCATTCCCATTCCACCAGATTGTCTGAACGCGTACGGAGCGGGATAGTAGGTCCAACCCGAATCCTGTAGAGAACCTTCGTGTGATCCTGTGACTTGAATGTCTGTGTCTAGCTCTGAGAAAACCTGTGTGTGCATTCCTTGAATGAAATGCCTGTGTTAATTTTGGGGAAGAGTCTTTGTTGTTCAGGAAAGCTGAGCGAGCCTGTGCGTGCATTCCCTGTCTTGAAGCTGTGATTGTGAAACCATCCAGGGATTGTTGAACCAGTTGGGGAAACCTGTGTCTATTTTCCCTGTGGGTTGTTGAGACTACGCAGTACTAGACTGCATGAGGCTTGTTGGCCTGTGAGCGACTCCCTCCAGGTGAGAGAGTGTGCAGAGGAAGGAGAGAACTCCTGGAAGGAACCATGTAGCTGCCATAGAGCCTGGAGACTTCTGGTCCGGTCTGTTCCTGTAACCCAAAGTAAGGGAGATTGGCAGCCGAAGGACTGTCCAGGTGACAGAGAAGGTGCATTCTCCTGGGGTGGAACATGCATGTGGGGAATGAGGGTCTGTGGGTAGTGAGCGTGGGAGATTCCTGGGAGAGTATTCTGTCCTTGTGGTTGTGTGTGTTGTTTTCCCTATAACCTCAGCCCGAGCCTAGATTTCCTTGCCTTGGGGTGGAGCTTAGTCCCAGCTCGGGGGTGACCCACTATTGAGCTGATGAGCAGTGCGGTCTAAGGCTGGGAGGTTCGTGGAAGGCCTGCATTTGGTTGGTGGATTCCACCACTATTACAAGATAAGTATCTAACTATGTTCTTATCACATTTTGCATGACTGTGCTACATATATTATCATGATTTCCGCTGTGAATATGAATTGTTATAAAACTATAATTTCTTGTTAATTATAGCAGTAAATATCATGTTTTACTCTGAGTTTAAATGTGTTTAATTGTTTAAATGCATGGGATTTATAATATCTGTATGAGTTAAGAAAATGGTGTGTACAGATTGGTAACAGAGCGCGAGAAAGCCCAGAGCTGGGAAATGGGTGCACTACACAAGGCATCATAGCACTGTTTCAAAGGTGAATGGAATAAGGATTTACGCCCTTCTTATACCTCCTTCCAACAAGGCAAGTTAGAAGCTTGGTACTATTTCTGGCATATACGATATCCTTACTCAGGAATGACACTTCTCGGTGCTATGGGAATAACCCCGTTCCTGCAACAAGGAAAAAATTTGAAAATTTAGTATCTGGATACTAACACCGTGGTTTTCTCCCACTTTGGGTTTCCACGTAAAGCACCGGTGTACTTTGTATGTGTATGACTGTTCATTTGTTCATTGTTTATTTAATCTGCAGTTATTGGATGATAATGCTACATTGATATAACACTTGGATTATATGGTTAAAAACGATTAAATTTCTCTATTATTGATTCACCCCACCTCTCAGTAATCCAACTATATATATATATATATATATATATATCCTGGATTACATTTTGAAAAACATCATGTAATGAGTAGAAGATTAATAATGAATCTTGAGCATTATGAGAACTAAATGGTAACATGCAAGATGCACAAGTTCATGATTCATTATGGGAAAAAGAATTTTCTATTAATGCATGTTGATGTATCCTAAGAGTTAGGATGGGCCTGACCAAGGATGGTCAAGAAAAGAGAGAAAGATCACAATAAGAAGTAGATTGCATAAGTAAAGGGAGAGAAAAGGAGGAACATTTTTCTCACCCTAAGAACCATGAATTGTTTATCAGAGTTGTAGAATAAAAAGAGCAGTTGTGGAAATTAGTACAACTGGTAAAAGGAAAACAAACCCCTTAAGTATGATTAAATGAATAAATGAGTACGTTCGATTGAATAGGCTTGGTTGAAGCCATGATTAAGAAAAGGTAGTGAGGCCTTAAAGATAACTCAATTGGGCTGAAAAATCCCAAGCGATGTAGAAAGAATTGGAAGAAGGGGAGAACCCTCAATTCTTTTCTTACTGAGTATTGTGTTTTTTCTCTGGGATGAGAAAGTTGGTACGCTAATGAAAGTAAAAAGGTTTTGACACCATAGTGATAAGGGTTGTATTGCTGAAGAAACATTCGAAATATGCTTGTGTTGCACTCGTGGAAACATTTGAGGATAATGTGATGAAGTGCATAAAGATATGCTAGGACATTTTGAAGATGTTTTGTGAATTTGAATGTTATGATACATGCATTTGGTTTAAGATTACAATTAATGTAATTGTGACTATGATGATGCATGCTATGTATAGAAAGGAATTGGAGTTGTTGAGGAAGACAATTTCCAGTGATGCGAAACCTCAAGAATAGGATGACCAGGAGAAGACTGTGGTTGAAAGAATGTTGATAGGGCTGTAAAATCCCCCATAAAGCACTGTTAATGAGGTAAAAATCAGAAAGAGGGTGCTAGCAGCCAAGAATCGGTATAAAGATATTTGTGCCTATGTGGCACAAGGTATGAAGGGATTTGGTTAGAACCCCTTCTGAAATATTTTATTGTCTTAGTGTTATGCATGAACTTTTGAAAGACAGTTGTATGCCTAAGATACCCAAGTAAGGTATGATTTAGGAAGGAGAACGTGAATGATGGAGGTATGAACCTCTGGTAGTAAAGACTATTTCTAACACTTGGAAGAATTCATGAACTGATATGTCATGAATGAATTAACCAATCAGGGAATGCTTAAAGGCATTCATGTGAAACCTTGAGTTTCATGAGTGACGATTTAAGATTGTGATCGATTCAGAGAAGAAAATATGGTTCTGCTAAAATAAGAAATATGGACAAAGAATCCATATGGTAATAAGTTGGTTGAATTCCAACACACCTTGGCAAGAGTGCCTAACCTGAAAAGTGATAACCTGAAATCAGTGCAAGGGTGCACTTGGTATGGATGTGGCCACGAATGTTGGCACATTCATTAAAGTCAATTGACATCTGAATTTCATTTTGAAAAGTTGATATACTGAACTGATGCATGTGTAAGGAATGAAATTTCATTTTTCTTTGTATCATCGAATAGATAAAAGTGATATGATTGTTAGCATGCACAATTTAAGAATTGTTTGTGATGACGTTATAAAGGTGCAGTGAAAATATATGTGCATGGGAAACTAACAATTTGTTTGGTTGATTGAAGTTAAAAGTGCAGGAAGCAAAGGGTCTTGGATATGGCAGTGTCGTAAGCCGTAAGGAAGAACAAAATTGCCTACTGAGCCAAACTTCTATGGGAAGGAAAGTCCCATAATTGGTGGATCTGGTTCCGTGCGGAACAGATCTGAAAACAAAATGTGGAATTTGGAAATCTATGAGTGACAGATTTACAAGAAAAATTCAGAATTTAGAATTTACGATGATGTCTCATGAATTTTTGTATACCTGTGATACAGATGAGAAGAAAAGATCTATCCAGAAAGAACAAATGAAGGCCTGCAATCCAAAAAGCATGAAAAATGGCTACCACTAAGCCATGACAACCCCATGGTAAGCCATGATCGCCTAGAATATGTTGTGTTGAGGTAACACAAGATGGAGGGATGCCTCGACAGAGAAAGTCCGAGGGATGCCTCGACTGTAAGGCTCAATGAAGTCTCTGTAATTCTTCATGTGCAAGAAAACCTTGGCAAGGAAAGATGGATCACCTAAGAAACTGCATAGCAGAGAAAGGGATGTCTGAGCTTGGGCCTGGAGGATGAGTGATTGCAAGGAAGAGGAAACTCTGATAGTTCTTATAAACTATTAATTGGGATCATGCACACAATGGGTATGTTCGGGAAAAATGGTGAGCCTGGATAAAAAGACAACCATGTGGATACAAATCCACAAACTACACAGATAAGTATTGTGCTAGATTATGAAATTTTCCTCTTGAATTTTGAACAACGGTAAGATGTTTTCACATAAAATTGTGATTAATATGATTGTTGTCCCAAAATTATTGAAGACAGGTGACAAAGGTTAAGAGTCTGAAAAGTGACTTGACCATAAAGAAGGTCAAGACTTCTGAAGTGACTGAATGAGAAAGGCATGACAGGTGTTACTAATAAATAAAACCGAGGACGATGCTCCTTTTTAAGGGGGAGGGGATTGTAAAACCCATGTTTCCCCCAACTTGTAATTAATCATTAATTAGGATTACCATGTTGTGGCATGGGAACAGTGTAAATTTATTATTGCTTGAATAGTCAAGCAACTCACTGTGGAGGTGAAGCCTTGAAAGTACTGGCCATGATATCACTAAAGGAAAGAACGTGAAAACTATAAGAGAGGGTTCATTATATCAAATGACCCCAAATTTTCCTTTGATGAGGATAACAAAGCTCCTCCGGTTCCCAAGGAGGAATCGATTAATGAAGAAAGGACTGGTGGTTGAACCATCAACCACCCCCATGAATGGAAGCATGGTCTAGCTGCAGAAGGTCAGCCCAAAGTACCACAGGGTCTTGCAGACCCAGACTCACCCGAGTTTTCCTTCTGATAGAAGGAACATAATAGGAGGGATGTGCATGCAAGGCACGCAAGGGAAAAAAGAGAAGAATGAAGAATGCGAAAAACTCTCCAGCAGAGAATGAGCAGAAGGTCGCGGGTTTGATGCAAAGGGAGCATCTGATAAACCTCGTCGAGGTCGTGACAAAGAAGGAACTCTCTGAGAGTATGCAGAGAACGAGACCTGAGCAAAAGACCGTGAGATTGATGTTGACAAAGCATTTAATAAACCTCACATAAGATGTGAAAAAGTAAGGATCATTGAGAATTGGCGTAAATTCCCTGGTGATATCATGGCTTGGCCCATGGGTGGTGTAAGGTAGCTAGAGAGGTAGTAGGGGGGCCCAGAGGGCCCATAGTGATAATAGTGGAGGTCATTCAATGTAAGGTGGACTAGGTCCACTATATTATTAAATAAGGCCCACTATGGTAGTTAGATATAATAAATGTAAGAGAACTTCTTAGAAGGTTCTACTTCTAGAAGAT
>JASDQU010305868.1:0-18560 GCA_032191745.1 Picea mariana | reverse complement strand
AATTGTTTGAGACTCGAGAAATAAATTTGGAATTTTGCAAGTCAGGGGAGCAACTTGCAAACATATTCACAAAAGCATTGCCAAAGGATAATTTTGAGCAACTAAGAGAAGATATGGGACTCATTGACCTCAACAAACACTTCTTTGCAGCTATCCCTCATGGGGATATTACCAATTTAGGGAAGTCAATCTTAAGGGGGAGTGTTGAAGATAAGCTTATCATCAGTTTGATATAAATTCCTTGTAGTCTGAGATAAATGCCTTGCAGCCTGTTTGACTTTCACCCATGACAATTTTTTATCCTCTTAAATACATTTTAGCTAGTCTCCAAAATTTTAAATGCATGTGGTTTCCAGTTCTGTTTTTAATAAGTAGTGAAGGTCTGTTCCTTTTAGATAGCAGAAGAGAGTAGAACGTATTTTTCAATAGAGAAGGAGAACTTAAGTGTAGTAACACTAGATGTAACTGACAAATGTTTTCAATATAAATCTATTTTTTTCACTGCATATACAGTAGACTTGAATACTTTGTTTTGTACTCTCGTTTTTTACTTTGTTTATTGCACAAACTTAGTTTTTTTCCCATAGAGAGGCTGTCAAAATCGTATTAACTTTGGAAAACGGGCCACGTTACTACCAAAGCGATCCAAACGAAATTGACAGCTATTGTAAGTGGGATTTGAAGATAAGTGGAAGTCGAATTGTCCCAGTTCTTATGGGATTCACTAGAAGGTGCTCGCATTGCAGTGGAGAAGCGACTGGCCACTCAGGAGAGTAAAGAATTCCCTAGGGTTTCGAACAACAAGGATCGTTGCCTCCAATCGTAAGAACCCTCCATTTGGATCAGAGGGATAGAACCATATTGATGATTCTAGGCAGAGGGACTCCATAAACCATGGAAGAGAGTGAATCCCTTCCAATCCATGGTTGAATCGATTCATGCGTTCAAAGGAACTTGGAATTGCAAGTTGACCGAGAGCTTTGAGCTTCCGAACGGCGGGAGAGAGTACCATAGTCATTCTGAGAACGTTGTCACATGGTAGAGCGAAGGACAAAGGCCACGGGAAAGGAATCAACTGCCAGAGTACTAATACCATAAAGGGGATTTTCCCCTCGTCGCACCACAGTTAGAGGGTTGTACGAAGTAGAGATGTGGGAAAACAATCTTGGTTTGAGTAATTCTTTTTGTATCCCAAAGACAAAGAAATGTTGCAACAAAGGTTTAAAATCTTGATCGTTTTGGATCTGTTACACACTGCCAAGTATATGCAAAATAATGTTTTTTTAGTTGAATAGTGCTAATATTAGTACAAATAAGAAGCTAGATAGGATCATGTGCAAGCATGAGGTGGTTGGTGAGAAGTTTTGGTAAATGGGCATATGAAATGGGCATTTAGTAAATCATATAGAATGATTGTTGTATCTGAGTGAAATGTTGAAATAATGTTGTAAGGGGTGCATGTTTGGTTGTACCCTACACCCTAAAAGTTTTTTGGTCCAAGTTGTAAACCTTGCTATAGGTAAGCTAATTTTCCCAAATGTTTAGTAAGTCCTATTGAGTTAGGCCTATATAGATTAGTGTGTAATCATGTAGCAAGTATCCCTTTATGCATAGAGCGGATGTCACATCAAGCTATGCAATGAACCACTAGGTATATACTAGGGTGGAAGGTGTACTCGTATCTAAGTTTGATGGTGAATCGAAGAATTTGAATTTTCTATTAACAAGGGGAATGTGAGATAATGTAATCTCAAAGTGTGAAGGACCAGAGTATGATTATGATTAAGGGAGAGTTTAGTATATTGATGAACCATGTAGGTGAAATGCATTCCTACAAAACTAGCGAGTACAAGAGATGGCACCCATATATCTCGGTAGATGGATTGTTTTTTATATGGACATCATTGATCAATGTGCAGGTACAAAAGGAAGAAAAAGAAAGATCGAGGATTAAGCTCATAGCGAAGAAATCCCAAGTGATTGTATATCAATTTCCCCATCATGAAGGTTCGTGGTCTACCTAAACCATTTATGTGTAAACCATTTGAGCATTGTAAGTGTTGATGTATGTACAATTGAAATTAAGGGGGAGTGTTAGAGATAATCTATTGTTGCCTACCCATTGTCAAGTTGTCTTCTAGCTCACCTAGACAAGTCTAGTAAGTTAGTCATTAAGTTCAATTTAGTTTAGTGCAATGTTTGGTAGATCGGTTTGGATCCTCAATGTATCTCTCTATTCTATTTAATAGATGTTTTCTCTATTATTCCCCCCAAGCCCACCCTCATATATGAATATGTTTTCTCTATTATTCCCCCCAAGCCCACCCTCATATATGAGGGTTGTGGGGGGAATGTTTTCTCCCCCACCCTCATATATAGACGAGCACTCAAACCCCATAGTTCGTTTATCTTGCAATTAGATTTATGTTCATTTTTTTTCATTCTACCTCTTTGTCATATGAATATGTTTTCTTTATTATTCCCCCTAACCCCACCCTCATATATGAGGGTGGTAGGGAGAATGTTCTCTCTAATATTCCTCCATCCCCACCCTAGTATATAGACACCCTCATATATAAACTAGCACTCAAACCCCATGGTTTGTTTATCCTGGATTTATGTTCATTGTTTTTATTCTACCTCTTTGCCGAGAACCATCAATTCTGTGAAATTACAGTGATATAAATGGACTTCAATTTGCTATTCTAAAAATGAAACTAAAGTAACACTGCCAAATTCATTTTAACCCTAATTTTTACATAACACATCGTGAAGGAACACCCACAGAAAAGCGCCTAATCCTTGGCGGTTTAGGCTAAGTTCTTTTTTTTAATGCAATATTCTTATGGCTTCAATGGAGGTTTCGCTGAGTTGATGGCCCAGCAAAACTGTTATGACATCCCGGAACCATGGATAAATAGGATCTTTCAGTGCAACAAACAGTGCACCTGGCTGATTTATAAAAAATTGTATTGCCCGATAGCCGGTTTATTATTATGAACTGAAAACTTAAACCCCGAACTAAGGATTTAAACACAGCAAACAGTTACTTAAATTTCAGTCACTTAATTTCTCGATATGTTGTGTGAAAATTCAAACAAAGGAGTATCCTTCAATAAATGCACACAAAAAAGAGTTCTTTAAGCTTTCCAGCTTTCGGACGGTGATTTACGGAGAAACCCCAATTTCCTTAAGATTGTAATAGTCAATTTACTGCCAAATTACAAAAATAAATTGCAAACTTAACAATCGTTTACATTAAGTTCATAGATAAAGATTTCTTCAAGGTTAAGGTCTGTCATCTGAAGAATTTTTTAAACTTTTATTAGTCAATTTATTCCTAAATTACAAGGAAATTTGCAAACAGAACCTATAGTCTACAATAACTCCAAATACCAAAGATTTATTTTTAAGGTTACGGTGCGTTATTTACCCATAAACAGTAGAAAACATGTTCAAACTCGCCAATAATTCGCAGCAAATTCCAGTTATTAATTTGCAGCAAATCCAAGTAATTAAGATTTATTTGATATTTCGGAGAATTCAAAACGAAAATCGCAAACTCGGCAGTAGCTCGCAGTTTTATACAAGAAAAATGATTCCAAGGATCTTTATTTTATACAAGCAACGATGGGAGACTCCATTTTCCCAAGGATGGAAGCAACTACAAAATCCAAGCAAGCATGGGAGACTTTGCAAAATGTATACCAAGGTAACAGCAAGGTAAATCTTGTCATGTTATAATTGTTAAGAAGAGATATTGAAGATTTTCAAATGAAGAAATCTAAGTAGGTGAATGATTTCCTTACTTGCACTATGAGCTTGGTTAACCAAATTAGAACTAATGGAGACATTCTTGAGGATCAAAGAATCATAAAAAAAACTTGAGAAGTGGGCTTCCCATATTTCATCCTATTGTTATAACAATAGAAGAATCAAAGGATTTAACTCAAATGTGTCTTGATGAGCTTCTAGGTTCCTTGCAAATCCATGAACAAAGGTTGAATAGATCATTTACCGTCTCTTATGAGTAAGCTTTTAGATCTCAAGTTTCAATTAGAGGAAGAGGCAGATCATCTAGCAATAGAAGTGTTGTTAGAGGTAGTGGAAGTGGAAGTTTCAATAGCAGCCATTAAAGGACGAAGCAGTCTTTTAGAAACACGTGGAAGAGGAAGGAGCAACAAAAATTCACGTGGAATATTTTCACAAAGGTACAACAAATCCAATGTCCAATGTCATAACTGTAAAAAGATTGGACATTATGCATTTGAATGTAGAAAAAAACAATATGATATGTATCAGCAAAAAAAAATTTCATTAAGAGAGAAGAAATTGAAAGTGAAAAGAAAGAAAATATATTTATCATTTGCAATGTAGTAGAAGAAAGTAATAAGGATGTTTGGTACTTAGATCGTGGTTATAGCAACCATATGAGTGGAAACAAGTAAATGTTTTCTAGCATTGATGAATGAGTGAAATCTTAGGTGAGAATGGGAAATAACAACAAAGTGTCAGTCATGGGTAAAGGATGCATCTCCATTTGCACCAAGCAAGGTGACATTAAACAAATCCAAGATGTATACAATGTCCCTTGTTTAAAACATAACCTCATTAGTGTTGGATAGTTAGTTCAAAAGGGTTATAGGGTTATGTTTAAGAATGGAGAATGCATTATTTTTTATAGAAATGGCAGTGATAGTCAAATTACAACAGTTAAGATGACAAACACAAGAATATTTCCTTTAACCATGAAGAATAGATTTTTAGCTACATTCAAAGTTGATACAACAGACCAATCTAGGTTTTGGCATCTAAGATATGGTCACTTGAGCTTCAATGGGATGAATTTGTTGTATAAGAAGTAGATGGTAAGAGGACTATCATTGATTGAACAACCTACGAAAATATGTGAGGGATACATTTTGGAAAAACAACATAGAAATGTGTTTCCCTCTGGTAAATCGTGGAGAGTAAGAGCTCCACTTGAGTTGATTCACTCAGATCTATGTGGTCCTGTGAAAACCCCCTCTCTTGGAAAAATTCAGTATTTTATAACATTCATAAATGATTTCAACAGAAAAACATGGGTCTATTTTTTAAAGTGTTAACCTAAGGCCTTTGAGATCTTTAAGCAATTCAAGGCCCTATTTGAAAAATAGAGTGGACATTGCATAAAGGTCCTAAGGATTGACAAAGGAGGAGAATACATATCAAATGAGTTTCTAAACTTTTGCAAAGAACATGGAATCAAGAAGCAATTTGCAGAAAGGTACACACCACAACTTAATAGTTTGGAAAAAATAAAAAATAGAACTATTCAAGAAATGACTAGGAGCATGTTAAATGTTGAAGGATTTCCAAATCATGAATTCTTGGGTGAAGCAGTAAAAATTACAATTTATTCATGGAATATATATGTCCCACGAAAAGTGTTTGTAACATGATTCCACAAGAGGCATGGAGCAAGAAAACTCGAAGTGTTGAACACTTGAGAGTTTATAGTTGTGAGGCATTTGCACATATACCCAAAGAAAGAAGACATAAATGAGATGATAAAGGACAAAAATGTGTTTTTATTGGATATAGTGAGTAATCAAAGACATACAAACTATGCAATTCCAAAACAAAGGAGTAAATAATCAGGAGAGATCTGATATTTCTTGAAGATGAAACATGGTATGATCAGCAAGGAACAACACAAGATGTTGGGGCAGAAATACCTCCTATGGAGTTATCAAATGGTTCACAAGGTATTACCATAGTGATACCTCAAAGCATTGGCATTCAACATGAAGCACAAGGTGTCACCCAAGTGACACCTCCATTGACAAGTTCCCAGGTTGTCCCCCGGAAAAATCCTCCATTAGGTACTCCTAGCACAAAAGGAAAAACCAATCCAGCATCTTCAAAGTAACATAACAACAATAACTCAAGAAAAACAAGAATCTTGAAGAAGATATATGAGACATCTAGGTATGAATATGATGATAATGGAATGGTGAATTTGATTTATTTTTTGAATTTGATCCTATTTACTTTGAGGATGTTTTAAAAGAAAGAAAATGGTATGATGTTATGGATGAAGAAATGCAAGCAATTGAGAAAAATGAGACATGGGGGATAGTAAAACTTCTAGTAGGAAAATAAGTTATTGGTGTGAAGTGGGTTTATAAAACCAAGAATTATGCAGAAGGAAAAATTGAAAGACACAAAGCACAACTTGTGGTCAAAGGGTATAAAAAAAAATGGAAGATATTATAATGAAACCTTTTCTCTTGTAGCAAGGATGGAAATAGTAAGAGTTGTCTTGGAAATAGTAGTTCAACACAAATGGAAATTCCATCATATGGATGTAAAATCAACATTTCTCAATGGAGTGTTAATGGAGGAAGTATATGTTGAAAAACCCCCCATTTATGAAACTCTAGGAATTGAGAAGAAAGTGTATAAGTTGAAGAAAGCATTGTATGGGCTCAAGAAAGAACCCAAGGCTTGGTATAGCCGCAATGACTCATATTTATTGAGCAATGGTTTTAATAAAAGCAACAGTGTGACCAACACTTTACATCAAAGTCAACAATCAAGGTGAAATTCTAATTATTTTCTTATATATAGATGATCTGATTTTTACACGAAATATCAATTTGTCCATAGAAGAATTCAGAAGGACAACGAAGAAAGAATTTGAAATGACAGATATGGGATTATTGAAATACTTTCTTGGTATGGAGGTTAAATAAACAAATGAAGGTATCTTTGTATCTCAAACGATGTATGCAGGGGATATCTTGAAGAGATATAGGATGTTGAATATCAAGGAAACACCAACACCAACAACAACAGGTTTGAAGCTAAGAAAAGATGATTGCAGTAGCAATGTGGATCCAAAATTTTATAAAAGTATGGTTGGAAGTCGTATGTATCCAAAAACAAGACCTAATATCAATTATGCAGTCAGTCTAATCTCCAGGTTTATGGAGACTCTAAAAGAAACAAACTTGCAAGCAGGAAAGGGAATTTTAAGGTATGTGAATGGCACCAAAAGCCATAGAATCTTGTATTTTGTAGCAGACAACTTTGAGTTAGATGGGTACACTAACAGTGATCGGGGAGGAAATATAGATGATCGAAAGAGCACATCTAGATATGTGTTCCAAATTGGATTAGGAGCTATTTTATGTGCTTTAAAGAAACAACCCATTGTGTCACTTTCCACAACAAAAGCAAAGCATGTGGTTGCAAACACATCATATTGTCAAGTTGTATGGTTAAGAAGGATATTGTTAGATTTGAATCAGGAGCAAAAATAGGGAACACCAATATTCTATGATAATCAATCCTCTATAGCTCTATCAAAGAATTCAGTATTTCATAAACAAAACAAACATGTATCCATAAGCTACCATTTCATAAGAGAATTGGTTGAGACTAGAGAAATAAATTTGGAATTTTGCAAGTCAGAGGAGAAACTTGCAGACATATTCACAAAAGCATTGTTGAAGCATAATTTTGGGCAACTAAGAGAAGATATGGGACTCATCGACCTCAAAAAACACTTGAACGATACCTCAACTATCGCTTCAGTCTTGCAATCCTAAAGTTTCTTTCCATCTATCCCTCATGGGGTTATTATCAGTTTAGGGAAGTCAAGCTTAAGGGGGAGTGTTGAAGATAAGCTTGATGATCAGTTTGTTATAAATGCCCTGTACTCACCAAATCATGGACAATAGTATGAGATAAATGCCTTGCATCCTCTTTTGAATTTCACTCAGGACAATTGTTGAACCTCTTTAATATATTTTAGCTAGTCACCAAAAATTTAATGTATGTGGTTGTAGTAGGTAAGATATTTTGCAATATAGCTTGTTTTAAATAAAATATTTTTATTCATCTTTGTACGAAGAATATAGGTTGACAGAATTATTGAACAAAGGAAGAAAAGAAAGTGCAACAACACTGATTGTAAAAGATTTCAGTTGGAAATATAAATTCGTATTTTCTTACATATACAAATTTTTTTATATACTTTGTGTTTCACCATGTTCTTTGCACATACTATGTTTCTTATCCAATAATGTGAAATTTTGATATGCCAATGATGGCAGTTGGAAAGGATCAACGTGGATGGACATTACTAATTTATTTCTTCTTTATTTCATTGTTTAGGATTCTGTGACATGATTGCAATTTTTTTTTTCTGGGTTTTGAGTTACATAAGGATTATTAGGCTATGGTTGTTTTGAATTTCCATGGTGAATCAAATTTATTTAGAATTATTGTTGTGGTCATTAAGAAATGCCGCATTTTTTGCCTTAGGGGTTTTTCAGGACGTTGAATCTATTTATGCATTCAAAAATGCAATTTAAACAACAACAAAAATGTGATTTCACCCAAATTTATATTGTTGAATTCCGGTGAAAAATACCCAAAAGTATAACATTTAGACAAGACCATTAAGAAAATGAAATGAAAATTTGTTCACGACTATGGGGTCAATTCATGAAGGTGTAACTCCAAATCACGAAGGTGTCATTACAAAGTGAATACAATGTTTAGGTTGTAAAAGTGTATTTTAAGATATTTTTCCTCAAAATGCTTGGGAAAAGGTTAACAATGTGTACAAACAAAGGGGAATTCATGGAAATGATTTTAGTTTGCTCATAAAAAAATTGGGAAGCTAAAAAGTAGATTCAAGACACATTTTGATGAGGTTGTTAATGTGGACATTGATGAGGTTTCTTGGAAGATTAAAAAAGTATATATTCAAGACACATTTTGATGAGAATGTTAATTTCATCATCGACAAGGTTGGATGTTTCAATTTTATGTATGAAGTCTAGGGAGTGTTTAATGTAAGAGAAAGAATGGCCCACAAAGAGTTGGAAATTATTACTTAAAACACTAGAAAGAGCATAGGTGGAGGATTCAATGGCACTGGAGATGGGATGGATGGGTATGACTTTTTTTATGTATTTTAGAAAGACCTTAGATTTTAGGAGCAAGGGATTTTTTAAGAACTAAGTGTTTTTCGATGTTTCGGTTCAAAGGGAAGTTGTTGATGGATTTGGTGATAATTTTGGTGATTTTGGTTATAGGATTGAGTTTGAGTTTGTAGTATGTATGGGAGAAAAGAAAATCCATTATTTTTTAAGTGTATTCATTGTTGTTTGTGATGAAAATGGAATTTTCATGTATTATCTTTGTTAGCTTTGAGGATGACAATGCCAAGGTTGTTGTTGAGGCACCTAAGGGAAATAAATTCATCTTTGGAGATGTTCGGTTTAGGGCATTTGAATAAAATTAAAATACAACACTTTTGGTGGACTTCCTTTGCTTCATGAGTGGGAAATAGACATATGAGGATTGGATGTTAGAAAGAATATCTCTGTAAGGAATTCAATGAGAGGCAATATCCATCTTTATGGAAGTTAGTTTAATCATCGAGAGTGGTGGTGATAACATCAAGACATGGGTAAGTTTCTATTGTCATTGTTTGTGTATTGGGATCAGGTGATCCGGATTTTATGAGTAGAACGAAATGAATACAGATTATTATTAAAAGATGCTTAACACTAAATAACATATATACAATAAAAATGGTTTCTATTCAATAAGGAAATAAGATGAAACTGTAAAATGCAACGAAAAACAAGCTTGGTGGAATGGTGGCAGCTTATCTCTGAGAAGAGATGTGGCGGTTGCACTCATTCACAAGAATATGAATACAATGAGGCTTTGAAGGCCTTTTTACAATAAATAGGAATGCCAAAAACCCTTTAAATCCAAAAAACTAACCCTAGGAGATGAAGCACCAAAATTCATTTGGGCCCCGTTGGGGTAAGTTAGTACATCAACTTCAGGGGGTCATAACTTTTGCATACGATCTTCGTTTTAGGCGCACGATAGCCCGTTGGAAAGGTATATCCGAGGAATACACTTTTTTCCATCAGAATTTGATTATGTCTATAGTTTGATTGTAGTGATCCCTAAAAACATTGTTTAGGGCCTCAAAATGGCCCCGGAAGTCCAAGACCCGAAAATTAGGAAAAAAATACCAAACTGGAATACTGCCAAAATGAGCCAGTTGGAATAGGTGGGAGGCCACCAACATCCATTTGGATCAATCCTTCCCCATTAGGAAGCAATGGTATCCATTGCGTTGATTTCCCCCATCAGATGAGGAAATTTCTATTGAATTTGGCCTCGGGTGAGCCACTTGCCTTGGTGCAAGAGATGCCATGCTTTGGCAACTTGATAGAGTTGGATCCTTTGTTGTTGAGTGCCCTTGACCTGTGTGTCCACAATCTGATCACTAGATGCTTGTTGTATGTAGTCAGAGTTGAGCTTTATTAGTGTCAATTGTTATGATATCTCTGAGGTGTCCAATAATGGTGGAAAATAAGGTCGAAGGAGATCCACGTTGAACATTGGGTGCAGGCCAAGGAAAGGAGGAATGTTCAGTTCAAAAGCATTGTCACCCACAACCTTGGTGATGGTGTACAGTCCATAACGAACTGGGAGAATATTCTGATGGGGCCCTGTAAGGCGTTCTTTCTGCAAGTGAAACCAAACTTTGTCTCCCACTTGAAACTTATGTGGCACCCAATGTTGATCATGGTACTGCTTGTACTTGGCATTAGACTTTTGTAAAATATCTTGAACCTATTGGAGGATGTGTTGGATCCGTTCAATGAACCAGGTGCCTTTTTCAGCTTCAGTTGGAGTAGGTGACGACTCGATCGGGGTGGCCATAAGGGGTAGTGCAATATTCATGGGACCCAATGGTTGGAATCCCAAGCCCACCTAAAAGGGGTTGTGGTCGGTTCATCTATGTAGGGATTGGTTGTAGTTGTGTTGAACATAGGGAAGACTCTCATCCCATGTGCAGGGGTGCTTGGAATTGTACATGCACAATATGTGCACGACCATTCGATTTACGACCTCAATTTGGTCATCTGTTTGGGGGTGGAAGGTCGTGGATTTGGTGAGATTGGTGTCCAGCAGTGACCAGAGGCTCAACTAGAATGTGTTGAGAAACCGACTTTCCCGATCTAAGAAAATGGTTCATGGGATTCCAAAATGTACCTAGATTCGTTTAAAGAAGAGCTTGCCAGTGGCCTCTGTTGTGATGCTCTTTTTGGAGGTAGCCAGAATCACCATCTTAGAAAAGTGATCAACCACAAAAAAAACATAGTCATTTCTCCTCTTGGTGGACGGGAGGCCCAACACGTAGTCCATTGAGATGGATTCCCATGGCCTGTCAGGAGTAGGCAAAGGGGTGTACAGGACCTATTTCTTAGTGGTTGGTTTGGCAATAGCACAGGAAGTGTAGGACCTGATATCCTTGCCGCCATATTTTCAAAGTTTCGGCCAGTAGAAAGGTTTATGCAACATTGCCACTGTATTTTCGATGCTGAAGTGTCCTACCACCCCACTGTAGTGGGATTCCCAAATCATCTTTTCTCGCTCGCTTGATGGAACACAGATATGGCCCAGACTACACAACATCCTATCCTGAAGATGGAAATTGGAAATAACTGAGTTTGCGCCCAACATTTGGTAGGTGATGGTGAATTCTGGGTCTGTCTCATAGAGTTGGGGCCATCCAGAGGTCTTGTGGCTACAAGAGTCTAGCACCGTGGTGAGTTTCACAATTGGCAGTTAGCTGAGGAAATCAACGATTCAGTTGGTACTTCCTATTTTATACTTGATGTTGAGGTGGAATTGGTACAAGTATGTGGACCACTTCCGATGGTGGTCATTCTACAATTTTCCTTATGTCTGCATGAATTGCATTGGATTATGATCAGTGTGGATGATTGTCTCCTTCCCAAGAATGTAATGTCTCCACTGGCGGTAGGCTTGCACAATGGAGTACATTTATTTATTATAAGTAGGGTACATACATACACCATCTGATAGTGTCTCACTAGGATAGGCCATGGGGTGGTCGTGCTAAGTGAGAACGGTGCCCACAACATAGTCTGAAGCGTTTGTCTTGATCTCAAAGGGTTGTTGTAGGTCTGGTAATGAAAGTATTGGGGCTGAGCACAAGCGTTGCTTCAAATCATCGAACGCTTGTTGTTGGGACATGCCCCACACAATGTTTTCTTTACCACCACCCCTGGTTACTTGGCTGAGGGCCCATGCAATATGGGAGAATCCCAACATGAACCTGCGGTAGAAATTGACAAGGCCCAAGAAACTCTAAATCTCAGTGAGTGTGGTTAGGGTTGGCTAGTCACGGATGACATGGATCTTGGTTGGATCCACATCTACACCAAGGATGATTTTAGGGGCTAAATTTCGCTCATGGGCTAATTTTCCATGGTTTTTCCAAAAACAAGATTCGATATTTTAAAAATGATTCGCCCAAATTCTATAGGATAAAATTATTTTACCTTAAAAATCGCCAAAAATTTATAAAAACTATATAAAATACTTAGAAATTTGAATATTTTTACAAAAATATCGCCAAATATTTATAGTTGACATATGAAGGATTAGTAATATTCGCCAAGGTTTCTACATTTAAAAATAAATTTCCATGCTTAAAATCATCCCTAATCTACACCATGTTGATCAATGATGTATCCTAGGTAGTGGACCTTATCCATGCCAAAGGAGCATTTTTCCAAGTTGGCATATAGTTTGTGCTGTTGCAGGGTGTGCATAACCTATTGAATGTGTTGCAAGTGTTCCACCCAAGTCTTGTTGTATATGAGGATTTCATCTAGATACACCACTACAAAATTATTGGTGAATGGTCATAGGATATCATCCATCATCCTCATGAAAGTTGTTGGAGCATTTGTCAAACCAAAGAGCATGACCAACCATTCAAAAAGACCTTATTTTGACTTGAAGGTGGTCTTCCATACATATGTTTGTTATATTGGGACCTAGTGGTAGCTGGACTTCAGATCAATCTTACTAAAGTATTTGGCCCCTGTGAACTGATCAAGGAGGTCGTTGATTTGGGGAATCGTGTACCGGTTCCTGACTGTGATTTTATTCAGAGCCTAGTAATCAATGCAACGTTGTCAGGTTCCATCTTTCTTCTGTACCAGCATGATTGGGCTCCCACAAGGAGATGAGGTGGGATGGATGTGCCCCTTGTGGAGAAGTTCTTAGATATGTTGCTTGATCTACTCATTCTCTAACAGAGAGCGGTGATAGACTGGCCCATTGGGAAATGGTGCATCGGGGGTTAGATCGATGGGATGCATGACCTGACAGTGCAGAGGTACCCTGGTAGGTGAGGATAATATATCTTAGTATTCTTCCACGGCCTTATCCACTTGCTTCTGATGTGTGGATAGGTCGGTCGCGGAGGCCCGGTATGTGGTTGCGATCTTTCGATCATTCTGAGAGAGAGTCATGAAGAAGACAAACTTTTCGGTCTAAGAGATGACCTTCTTGCATTGCTTGGCAGAGATTAAGGAAATAACACTAGGTGGTACTACCTTGGGTATCCTGTACAATTTCTTATTCAAAGTAATAATAACATTGCGAGCCCTAAACTCATATACAACATGACATTTCCATAAATACAGTTGGCCCAAAAGAACATTACAAACTTAGAGAGGAGAAACATCACACAATACATTTTCTTTGAAGGGCTCGATGTCGTACGACAGACGACATTGTTGGTTGACGTGGAGATCGCTTCCTTGGTGGAGCCATCCAATGGTGTAGGGTTGCGGGTGTGGCATTGTTGGCAAGGCTAGTCGCTTGAAAACCTCTGCTGAGATGAGGTTCTTTTGGCTACCACTATCAATGATGAAGTGCAACAGGGTACCCTTCACCCACATATGTGATTGAAAAATGTGCTCGCCTTCTTCTGGCTCATCTCGTTCATTGGGTTGGATCTTGGTGGTAACAATGGTAGCATTGGGTTCCACGTCAATGATCTGTCTCCCCATTTCTAGTTATGATTTAGATTCAGAACCTGCATCTGATTCAGAGGCTTTCACCTTGGTCACCAGTGACTGCTTTGAGCATCAATCAACAATGTTATGCCAGGGGCTCTTATGGAAGTAGCACCACTTACCGATATCTTTCTTTGTCTTTCGGGTTTCCTTCTTTGCTTGTGGCTTGGACAGGTTGTCTTGAGGCTGTCCATCTTTGCTCTGTCCTTTTTTCTGCGGGTTGAGGATGCCCTTTCTTTTTTTTTTCTATGAGGGGTTCCCAGGCCCAAATTTCCACGTCTTTTGTTTAATCTTTTGCTCGATTTTGATGACATATTAGTAGGCCGCGCCCAAGGACGAGATGTCCATAAACTCCATTTCATCCTGGATGTATCTATGCAGACCACTGCGATACTTGAGCACCGTATGTCACTCAGAATATTTGATACCCAACTTGGTGTGAAAGGTATGGAAGATATTTGTGAACTCAGGCACTGCTTAGTCTCTTTCCTATCGTAGTGTGGTCCATTTTGTATATAGGTCGTCATAACTTCTGGCAGGGTAGTATTGTTCTTTAATAACATCCCTGAAGGACTCCCAAGTGACCACAACTTTAAATAATGAGGGTTCCTCTGTTTCCTTTTTCTCACAGAAAGTTTCCCACCAATATTTGACATGGGGAATGACTTTGAGGAGCACAAAAGTAATCTTTTCTATATTTGAGAAGTTATGGACAGAGAAATACCCTTCTATTAGATTCAACCATTTGTCTACAACTTCTGCGTCTATCTGACCTTCAAATATAGGAATATTAAAGTTGATTTGTACCTTGAAGGGGGCGGAACCTCCGTTTGAGGAAGATGTGTCACATGTTGGTTATCACCAAAGGATTTGCGCAAAATTATCCATCATCTCGTTCCTTTGTTGTGTGAGGGATTCCTCGAGCAACATTTTGAAAGGATCTATTGTTCCGTCGTCTTTCTTTTCTCCCACCATGAGAGGTCGCTTGGGCATGCGAGATATTTTTTCCTCAAGAGAAACAAACTTGAGACCCAATTCTGTGTACCATGACCTCATTGGGGACATGCATTAAGAACGATAAGGAGCAGACCGCTCTGATACCACTGATCTAGATTTTATGAGCAAAATGAAATGAATATAGATTATTATTAAAAAATGATTAACACAGAATAACAGATATACAGTAAAACTGGTTTCTATTCAATAAGGAAATAAGCTGAAACTGTAAAATGTAGCGGAAAACAAGCTCACTGGAATGGTGGTGGCTTATCTTTAAGAAGAGATGTGAAGGTTGCGCTCATTTGCAAAAAGATTAGTAGAATGAGGATCTGAAGGCCTTTTTACAATAAACAGAAATGCCAAAAACCTTATACATCCAAAAACCTAACCCTAGGAGATGAAGCACCAAAAGTCGTGTGGGCCCCATTGGGGTAAGTTAGTACATCAACTTTCCGGGGTCGTAACTTTTGCATACGATCTTTGTTTTAGGTGCACGATAGCTCGTTGGGAAGGTCTATATGAGGAATACACATGTTTCTATCAGACCTACCATCATTTACATTCTAATTGTGGTGAGCCCAAAAAACGTTGTTTAGGGCCTCAAAATGGCCCTGGAAGTCCAGGACCCGGAAACTAGGAAAAAATTGTCAAACTGGAAAACTGCCAAAATGAGCCAGTTGGAATATGTGGGAGGCCATCGACATCCATCTGGATCATCAGGGGGAATAACATTTTGTTTAGGAATGGTGTCATTAGGGGTTTGAGTTTGTTCATGGAAAGATGAGGAGGAAGACAAAGAAAAAAGGTCCAAGGATCAAATGCATCTATCAATAAGGGATCAGAAAAGTTGGGTGTCTTGTTATTTCTAGGAGAAAAAACATGTCCATGGGTGGAAAGGTTTGAGGTTTTCAAGGAGGAACCATAAATGTAGGATACTCTGAGGAATATTTTTCATTATTGATCTCCAACAGTTAGAAGTGTTTAGAAGAGAACAAGGGTTAGAAAGAAATGTGGACAATTGAACCTTGAGATATGGTGTTGTCGTAGTAGTGGACAAATCATGTGTGCTCGTGTTCCTCTTCATATGCATTGGTTATTATTATTTATTGTGGATGAAGCGAATGGAACCAAAAAATGGTATGGATAGTTGATTTTCGGTCTTAGGTTCCTTGGAAACCATGTAAAAACTTAAATCATGTGGTTTTCTGGTCTGAGACATCAGGAATGGGGTCATGTGAACATTTATCTAATGCATATACTAACTATTTATACTCTTGACTATTCATATTTCAACCATTAAATGATTGTATGTCTATGTCTTCATCTTCATGTCATTCCATTTCCAAATCTTATTATTGATTGATATAGGAGCATCTGGAAGAAGTTGAAGTAAGAGTAGTCAATGCGTAGTAAAAGAAAATATGGATTAGCATTTAAGTGTAGCATGCATAGTAAAAGAAAATATGGATTAGCATTTAAGTGTAGCATGCGTAGTAAAAGAAAATATGGATTAGCATAAGTGTTGCATTTAAATGCATTTAGTTTGGGCATGGAAGAAAATATCACCTAAATGTTGAGGATGGTGCATGTAGATGATATCATTAAGGAACATACCAAAGGTGAGAGAGCATCAGAACATGCAAATAAATTTTGATACAACACACATGGGATAGTGAAATGATGGTCAATGGTCATGTGGATTGCTATAACAAAATAGACATCTAGGTAGTGCATTAAAGTAAGATCAAAGGTTGTGACAATGTGGAAGATGGGGAGTCCATAGGCAATGAAAGAATGAGACAGGTAGATGAAGAGTTGGAGAGGAATTTGAGGAGTCATCCAAGAGAATAAATAGCATGAATTGGGGTTTGACAATTAGCTAGTTATAGTTAAACCAAAATAGAGAAAACGTGTTAGAACATTGTCACGATGAAATTGGTAAAGAAGTTGAATTTAGCATGAATTGGTAAAGTAGTTGAATTTCATTTTCTGTTCAGCTTCATAATCATGTTCACAAGTGCAAGCATGCAAGAAAGAGTTTGACATAAAGTAAAATGAAAGTAAAGGGAGAGACAGTAAAGAAAACACGCCCGGTAGGGATTGAACCTACGACTAAGAAACATACGCTTTATCCACTGAGTGACAGGCACCGTGATGATTCATTATCTTTATTTATTTTATAAATATCAATTCAAATAACACAAATTCTAGATCGGCCATTAGCCCTTGTACCTAATTTTGCAAATCCTGGTTGGCGAGTTGTAGTAGTAAATAACAAATCAGTCGCATAAACTTTTTCAAAGCCATAGTACTAATATGAACCAAGCCCTTTTTGGACAGGGAAAATTAGAATATATTAACTTAGGTTCCATCAGGTCACAGGTTCAAACTTCATGGGCAAGGATTGAGGATGAAAGTCATTTGTGGGGAATAAAATTGTCCATTGGGTGTTTAGGTTCGACGAAGCCTCATACAATTTTGGTGACAACATCTCACTCATAGGCATTTCCTGGAGCTAGCCCTCGCCTAGGTTCAGCCTAGCTTAAGAAAAATAAAAAGTCAATTACATTACTTTTTCAAAATAGTATAATTAATAAAAAATGAATAAGTAATGACATAAGCAAGGTTTAAACTTATATCATCATTTAAAAATAATATTAATAAAAAATAATATACATATATGTATTTAAATAAAATTAAAATATAAAGCTTGAGACATTGGATCTAAATCGGTTAGGCATCTCAAATTTTGCACTTGTTAAGGTAACAAGGAATGTTGTTGTCCAAAAGAAATTTATAATAGATAATAATAATCATTCCCCTGCTTGTCGCCCTCACCAAAGCTGACATGGAGGATGCTTTGGACTATTCTCGAGACCTGAGCGAGGAAGACAAGATTTGGTCGATGTCAGGTGGCCGACGATTTTCGAGGACAACTATGGAGGTGGTTGAAGGTGAAGGTGATCCGGATTTATGTAGGAACACAATGAAATACATAAATACACATAAACGCAGATATGCAATGGAAATAAGACTTCATTTCCTTAATAACAAATGACTGAAATATGCTTACAAACATAATGGAAATAAACTAGCTAGGGCGCTGGTAGCTTATCTCTGAGAAGAGATGTGGCTGCTACTCGCATCCGTGAGAAGATGATTACAATGAGGCTCTAGAGGCCCTTTTACAATAGATGAGAATTCCAAAAGTCATAGACATTCAAAAACCTAACCCTAGGAGATGAAGCGCCAAAAGTCATGTGGGCCCCGTTTGGGTAAGTTAGTACATCAACTTCCCGGGGTCGTAACTTTTGCATACGATCTTCGTTTTAGGCGTGTGATAGCTCGTTGGAAAGGTATCATAGAGGAGATTCATTTTGGGGGATCAATCATTCCTTTGGCTATCATTGAGAACCTCGATCTCAAAAAACCTTCATTTAGGCCCTCAAAATGGCCCCGGAAGTTAAAACCTGCTAAAAATAGTAAATTGCCAAAATTGCCAGAAAATTGTTTTGAGCCAGTCGGAAAAGGTGGGTGGACACCGATATCCACTTGGATCAATCCTCCCTCCTTAGGAAGCAATGGTCCCCATTGCGTTGAGTTCCTCCATGAGATGAGGAAACTTCTGTT
>JASDQU010305867.1:32064-44652 GCA_032191745.1 Picea mariana | reverse complement strand
TTCTAATTTAATTTGAAATCTAGGAAGGGAGAAGCTCATCAAAATCTGGGTGATAGTGAATTAAAAATACATATACACACCATAACCTAAAACACTCACCACACTTTCACTTTTTAATTTAAAGGATTTAAATGTTTTAAAATTTTAATTACTTACTAAAAATATTTTTAAATAATTATGTTTAAAATTAAAAGTTTACAGTCATTTAGTCATTTATTTGATCAAATAATCATACATTTCAATAGACTTTTAACATTTACTTTAAAAAAAATATAATTAAAAAAAAAATTCAAAATATTTAATCATTTAAACATTAAAAATATATATTTAAAAATTACAACAAACCAACTTACAATAATTTAAACTTTAAAAAACATATTTAAAAAGTGCAGCAAACCAACTTACGATAAAGATATGCCTGCACAAACTAATATGCTATTCTGTAAATCATTTTGAAATAGCTCTAAAAACCTCAAATATAATGAGAAACTTGATAAAACTCAAGTTCTGTGTTAACATGGGAATAGTTCGATGATCTTCCCATCTTCAATATTTCAACTCGGCTGTAGATATTAACACGTTGCACGTTCCAAGATTTCATAAAGGTACATAGTTAAGTCAAAATCAAATAACTAATACCCACATCTTCAAATGGATTATGTAAAATTCTTAATAAACCAATATCATATACACTTCAAAGCCACTGAAGTCATAACAGAGCAACAAAATGATGCTTGCAATATTCAAATATACTAATTGTTTATTAAAAAAGGTGCCATAACAACCACTTGTAAAACCACATTCTTTCATAAATATATAGGAACTAAAAGTCTGAAAGATAGAAATAATTTCTTATTGCTGGATTTGATTTGGACATATAATTAAAATGTATGAAAGTTGTTTTGTAAGGGACATTTTCCACTTCACATGAGAAGAGTTTGCATGGAAAGTGGGTATCATGCATGCAGCTTTGAAGGACGACTGTGTGCACAAACATATCTTAATTTTAGAAGAAACGGCGGTTTCTATATTGCATTCTGACATCCAGAAAAGGCAACCGAATTCAAAGGAAATCTTACATATTCACAAAACACGCATTTTTCGGATGAGCAAAATGGCAAAAACAGAAATGAAATTGACCTGAAATAAGGTTATCTATTGATCAAGCATGTAAACATAGATGCAGTGGCGATTTTCCAATATCGAATGGGAAAAAATAATTTCACAATCTTGACAACAATAAACAACTTTTGCAGTCATTGGACAACCTTTTTTCTTCAAAGCAGGGATATATCCCAATTTTTTTTTTTTGACTTCCAATAGGTTTCAGAATTGTGTTTATTGACCAAAGATCCAAACATAGATTATGTGGCCATTTTTCCAACAGATCTAAGTATGAAAACAACTTCACAATCTTCGGAACGACAAACAACTTCAGCCGTCATTCCACTACCATTTTAAAGGGCATAAGTGCATTCAATAATGGAAAATACGTATCCCTTCAAAAAAGAAAATAGAGTATATTCAATAACGAAACTTCTTCCCAAGAAAGAAAATACAAAGTAAGCATCCATGTATAGTAACAGTTAACACAGTTATTTTGTGAATACGATTGGTAGAGTAACACAGTTCTGACATACCCAAAGACTATATATACACTTCATAGTGCTGATAATATGAACTTTTATCAAAAAAAAATTATTTGATTTAACTATATAATACTTTATAGTATATCTTGGAACGATCGACCTCGGTGAGCGCAGTCTACTCTGTGCGAAGCAGTTTCAAATACTGCGCACTAAACAGGCTATGCAACAGAGTTTTCAAAATAACCGTGCAGTGTAAGCAGATAAACTCAGAAATAACAAAGTGCTATGCTTAGTACATAAAGTCAGAAATTTGTAGATACAAAAATCGCTTTATATTAATGAACTTAGGCTCAATGCCTACCAATATCTAATATCTATTGACGTCACAAAAGCAGAGTTTGTGCTCAGATTTCTTCAACTCCTCAGCTGTTGGTTTTTGGTTGTTCCCTCTATCCCTCTTTTCTTCTTTGCACCAACTGCTTCTCTTCAACATTATGCATTTGTGTCTTGTCTAACAAAATGACTCAAACTTATATAGACTGGACTGAGACTTCCTATAGAAACTAGGACCTACTCAATATTAAACACTACCATTAATTCAAATGACATAAAAATCTACCAAAAAATAAAAATCTCACCAACTTATATTTACAATTTCTAACAATATAAAGAAAAAAAAAAACCCTAACAATTTTATCTTTAGACATCCTGTTTTAAATTTAATAATTTTATTTTACACATCTTGTCCTGTTTCAAATTTAATAATTTTATCTTTACACAGCTTTGTTGTAGTTCTATACATGTTAGCCGTTACGGTTCCTAAAAGAGTTGTAGTGAAGATTATCCTCAAACAGTTGAAACAATTGTAGTCAAGATTATCCTCTTGACTAGAGAAGAAAAAGTCTTTTGAATATTTGATGATGATGGTCGTTAATGTTTATTGAGAATAAATTCTTTAGTAGGAATTATTCAATCTTCTATAATGTCCTATCTTATTATAATGTCCTATTTTATTATGAAAGTTACTGAGAATTTGTTTTTATTTTATTTAGTTAGGTTGTTTTCTACTTTATTTTAATCAAATTAAAATTCATTAATTTTATAATATTTTTTTAACAGTACATTACATTTTCTCCTTAAATTGGATAAGGTTCCTTCATTATAAGGTTCCTTCATTTATGGATCAATTCATGATAATACAATACAGCCGTATCAAAATGTCGAAATCCTGAGAGCTGATCAATTTTCTCATGAGTAATACAGCCGTATCAAAATGGCGAAATTCTGAGGATTAAAAGATAGAAACGTATTATTTGAAGAAAAAACAGAAATTCAGCTTCAAGCTTTTAATATAATAACTACGAAAATAGCTTCAAGTGAATTCTGTAAATAACCTTGTCATTTATAGCAGAAACAGCGGCACTTACAACTTCAACTCCCGCTTCTTCTAACCCTAGCAACTATCCGGCACTTACAATTTTTTAAGACAAAACACGCATTATCGGGCAAACTGCTGGATAAATTCGTTATTCACAAGATAAGCTAATAGAGATTGGGAATAAAACAGATGACCTAAACCTTTCTGCCACTGTTAAACCACGTTCCCACCTTTCGTGTGTTTATAAAAACCAGCCAGCTTCCAGGCTCGACCGTCCTATGTACCCGACAAGTTTCCCGACAATTAAAACCATTTGCTAATATGAATGACGGTGTGTTTGATATAGTAAATCTTCCGTAGATTATTGTTTAATTTTTGTTTCAGCCATGTCGACTTGGCTGGAAAGGGGCTGTGTTTTCCTGATATTTTATCATTGAAATCCATTTCATTTTGTTCAAAAAATTGGAAACAAAACTAAAAATATTGCCTCGGCCTTTTAGGGTTGTTTTTTTCTCTCTTTATTTATTGAAATCCATTCTTTCCTCACTTTTATATTATACAAAAATTGCAAATAAAGTAAAACCCTTGCCCCGGCCTTTTCGAATGATGCTGTGTATGATATAGTAAATCTTTCATAGATTATCGATTTCTTTTTTATCATTCGTAGACTCGAAAGAGGTTTTTTTTTCTCATTTCAATCACATAATATGAAATTATTTTAAATTAAGATTTTTTTTTTCAACTGGTTAATTATATATTTTTTTTAAACTGCAAGAAATTAAGTTAAAAAGAAAACCTTTAAAACAACTAATAGAACTGGGAATATATCCCTTACAAATCCCCAATAAATAAGTTATTAAAAATAACCAAATTTACCTAAAAACCTGCTTCAATTTATGATCCAACTCGATTCAATTTATTAGGGTTTATCCTGCTTCGCCGCCCCATCCCACTAAAAAAGGTTTCACATCGAATCTCTGACACACATCCAAAACCTTTACACTATCTACCTTAAAATAGTATCTTTCCAAAACTTTTAACTTCTACAAAAAATAATCCCTGAAAACCTCACCTTCCCAGATTCATCTCGCAGTAGTGATATCCGAGTTGAAGAAAGCGTTTTAACTTATTCCACCTCTATCTTTCCACCAGTTTGGTGAACATAACCGTTCCCAGTTCACGCCCTGCTGGCCACACGATCATGATCATCTTCTCCTGTTGCGGGAACTCAGATAGGACGGGAAAGTCTATGTGATGTGAATCACGATCGATCCCCAAAACCCACTCGTAGGATTAATATTATAGTAAAGAATATGTTCAACGTTTAGCCGCAAAAGGAACAGGAATCATGTGCGCGGCGTACCTAATACGTTAACTGATTTTTCGCAAAGTAACGCTGACCAGCTATGCCGAAGTTTATTTTTAATTTATAAGTTAATTGAATTCTTAAAATTTAAAATATTAATTATATTTTAAGTAATAAAATTTATAATAGTTTTATAAAAAATATAAAATGGAGATTTCATATTACCCTTCTCTGTAAGAAATTGTAAACTATTGTATCATAAATATATGGCTCAAATTCATTATTAATCCCCTAAAAAAAATTCCTAAATTTCAATTTATCATATATATATTTCTCAAATTTATTATTAATCCCCTAAAAAATGTCAATACTAAAACTAAATTTCAAAGTTATAAAGATTTAAACACTTCTTGATTAATTTCAATATATTAATTATTTTAATGTATCATATATATATTTCTCAAATTCATTATTAATCCCCTAGAAAATGTCTGTATTAAAACTAAATTTCAAAGTTATAAAGATTTAAACACTTCTTGGTTAATTTTAATATATTAATTATTTTTGGTTGGTATTAATTATTTTACAAAATCCATTTTTTAATTAATTTCATTCTTGTCACTAATTTACATATATTTTTAATCATTTGAAAACATTATCTTTCAGTACTAATTATTTCTGGATTAATAGCTAGTCATCAAAATTTAAATACATTTTAATTAATATCAATATATTATTTATCTCTTAATCTTAATATATTATTTATCTCAGTTTTCATATTATTTATTTTACAAAATTGTTTTTTTAATTAATTTTAGTTTTATAATTAATTTAAATGTGTTTTCATATTACTCTTCTATTTAAAAAATTATAAAAACATATCGTTCATATTCATCATTAAACACTTAAACAAATTAATCATTACTAAAACTAAATTTCAAAGATATAAAGATTTAAACACATTTTTTTATTAATCTAAATATATTATCTCATTTTTAATTTGATACTAATTATTTTACAAAATCATGTTTTAATTAATTCAAGTCTTGTGATTAATTTAAATATATTTTTAATTTTGTAATTAATTTCTTTTAACTTTTTAGGTATTTGAAAATTTATTTTGAAAAGTTAATTATAATAACATTATTTTCAATGTATTTTTTAACATTTTACTTTTTTTTTGGAAAATAATAAAATTGTAATTAATAAGTTTTATTAAAGTAATTTTTTTTTAAATTTGATAATTTACTTGGAAAAATTAATTATAATAATATTATTTTCAATATTTTAATGAACATTTTACTTTTTTACTGGAAAATGATTTCTTAGATATGTTATAAAATTTATCTTAAAAATTAAATATAATAAATTCTTTGAAATATTTGTTAACATTTCATTTATTTTTAATAGAAAATGATTTGATTAAAAAAAAATCAATAAATAATTAATTTAATTAAAAATAAATAAAAACATTATTTAAAATATTAAAAATAAAAAAATATTACAAACCTTCAAAATAAAAATTATGTTTTAAAATATAATTGTTAATAATAAGAAAATTATTATTATATAATAACTAATAATGAATATAACATTACTTCCTTTCCATTTAACATTAAGAAATATTGAAATTTAAAACTCTTAAATTGAGATGTTTACATGGAAGTAATATATTGTCACAATCTAAATCTAATTTGTAGTTGTAAGGGGAATACTATTAAATATAATGTAACCTCAACAGTCTGACTGTACACTGCCAGCTGTATTGGACAACTGTACTTTCTATTCTTTATTTGCTTGAGCCTATTTAGCTCAGTTATCACCCATTGCATAGTACTACTTGAGACTTACTTCTCATTGCACTCTTCTTCATACATTCTAATATACTGTTTTCTGTTCTATTCTTTCTCTCTGCATTTCTTGCTTCACAATTTGTCATGGTATCAGAGCTTCAACAATAAGCCTCTTCACATAGTCCTGAGAGAAACTCAATCCTCACTGTGCAGAGCTTCACGGATCTTGAGAGCACGCGACACAGACTTTTCACAAAGCTTGGAGAGTTGTCTGTAATATTCTCAAAATATCAACGTAGGAAGCTTGCGGAGGAAGCAAAGTGTACAACGCTCAAAAGATCGAGGAAGAAGAGAGAACAAAAGAAGAAACAGTAAAGATTCTTGTAATCTTTTCAAGATTCATCAAAATTCACAAAGAAGAGATTAAGAAGGCAGAAACGTTGAAGATTTCACGAACATTTGTTCAAGTTCATGGAAGATTATTAAAGAAAGAAGAAGCGTTTAAATAATTGCAGGAATTCTTCAAATCTGTCAAAGATTGAAGCAATGAACAAAGAATCTGTGTATTTCTTTCAAATCTTTGAAAGATTCACGAATCTTTCTTCCACAGAAGCAAAGAACGCATTTCATATGCAAAGAATAGCCACTGAGGCCATAAGATTTGTCCTGCGAACGGATCCAGAGTGGGAAACCAGCTCAGAAGGGACGAAGAGAGCGCAAAAAAGGCAAAAGAGTTCCAGCTGTTAGATCTTGCGCTGAGGGCCGATAGCTGTTGGATCAACGAGAAAGCGCACGAGGTTTAATCCTCTGGAGCACACAGGAGGAATTCTGACTTGTGAAGTCACGAAATCCCGATGTCATCTGGGTCGTCCATCCTAGAGGACAGGTGGCAACAGATACGAGTGTCATCAAATCGACATTTCAGAGTTCGCGGTTTTGAAAGACCGTCGCAACACAAGTTCGAAACTCACGAAATCGCGATTCCCAAAATAGCGATCAGATCTCAGCCATCCATTTGTTTGGAAACATGGCGGACATCAAGGAAACTATCGACATTTCGGCAACCAGAGTTCTCAAGTTGACAGAAACTTTGGCATCGCAAGTCGCAAAATCGCGAAACGATGTGGACCATCCATCTTGAGGGGATGCATGGTGTAAATCCGAGGGCTCCAGAAAAGTCCCAAAAGAGGAGAGTCCATTGGCACATCGGGATTCAACAAATCATGAATCCTAAGGACAAGAAACATGAGCATTTTAGAACTGCAAAGTCCAAAATCCCGACAGGAGGAAAGCTTCATTTTAGGGCCTAGCTGACGTCATCTCGTCAAAACGAGGGATCAAGAATATCCACAGTGAAACCCCCGAAGCAGACTTGAGCCGTCGATCTGTTGGGACGCGCGACGAAGATCAAAGGAATCGGGAAAGTCCCGAAAGGAAAGCGCCATCGGAAAATCGGAGATAGGGGAATCGAGGAGTTAGAAGAGCTCATCATCAGGGTTCATGAAGTCCCGATTCGTGATATCCTGATAAGATCTGGACCGTCAGATCACAGGAAGATCTGGACTGTTAAATTGTCCAAAGACAACTTTCGCATTTCGGCAAATTGAAAAACAAAGAATCAGAAAATCCCATAGCGCTTTAACATCAAGGTGTGTGGTGAAATTGCACCGTGACAAAGGCTAATTCAAGGCCGATAAGCTCTCATCAGCAATCGATGTTTCGGCGATCAGAGGTAAATACGAAATTTCCGTCTATTTTTTTTCTCTGCAATTTTTTTTGATGGTGTCGTCTAGCAATTTAGGACCAACTCAGGGTCCGATTCTTCTTGGAAAGAACTACGAATTCTGGTCTCTTCAGATGAGATCGTTCTTGCAAGCACAAGAGTGTTGGGAACCAGTGGATCTTGGATATGTGGAACCAAACCCAGTAGCCCTTTCTGCCATGACAAATCCGCAGAGAATTTCTTAGGCAACACTGAGGAACAAAGAAAATAAAGCGAAATTCTGGATTCAAAATTCTGTGGATGATTCGATTTTCTCAAAAATCACAGGTGTTGGTATTTCAAAATAGGCCTGAGACATCCTAAAATATTCCTACCAAGGAAATGACAGGGTCAAAACAGTTAAACTACAAACCTTGAGGACGCAATTCGAGACGCTAAGGATAACAGAATCCAAAAATGTGGATCCGTTCATGACCAGAGTCATGGGCATCATGAACCAGATCAGATCGACTGGTCAAACCATAATTGATCAATGAATTGTTGAGAAAATTCTCAGAAGTTTACCCAAGAAATTTGAAATGGTTGTAACAACAATCCTTGAATCCAAGGATCTGTCAAGGTTTTCAACAGATGAATTAATTGGTTCTCTGGTGACACATGAGACTAGACTGCATCTAACAGATGAGTCAGTCTCCAATGATTTCAAAACTCAATTCTCCTTCAACAGAGGGAAAGGCAGAGGAAGAAGCAAAGGTCACCAAGGAAGAGGGAGCAATCAAAGTAACCCTCACTCCAGTGGAGGTAGTAGACAACAATATCTGAATCAAAATTTCCAAGGTCAAAGACAACAACAACAAAAACAACATCAGAATTTCCAGCCTCAAAAAGGTAGAGGGAGAAGATCAAATGACAAAACAAGCATACAATGCTATTACTACAAAAAGTATGGGCACTATGAATCTGAATGCAGGAAGAAGCAAACAGATTAGCTCTCAGGCAGAGCACATGTGTCAAATCACACGGGAGAAAACTCAGGAGGTATGTTTCTTTCGTGTCACAACACTGAACAACAACCTAAAGATCTCTGGTTGCTGGACAGTGGATGCATCAATCACATGACAGGTAACAAAGAATTACTTTCATGCATTGATTATTCAATCTCATCTGATATTACACTTGGAAACAATTATTTAGTCAAAGTTCAAGGAAAAGGAACTGTTCCTATTCTTACTAAACAGAATGTCAAGAAAGACATAAACAATGTCTATCATGTTCCAGATCTGAAACATAATTTGCTAAGTGTAGGACAACTCATTGAACATGGCTATAAGGTACTTTTTGAGGGAGCATCTTGCAAAATATATGACAAATACCCAAGCAGAAAATTAATTTGAAATCCTTATGACTCCAAATAGGATGTTTCCCCTTACCCTCAGAACTGCAAATCTGATTCAACCATATGCACAAAGTGCATCAACCCTGAATGAAACTATGGTTTGGCATACAAGATTTCGACATCTACCATTTCAGAGTCTAAGTCTTTTTCAGAAGAACTGCATGGTCAAAGGTCTTCCTATCTTTAAAGAGAAAATTTCCCCATGTGAGTCTTACATACTTGGAAAACATAAGAGAACTAGTTTTCCACAGTCTTCCAATCAAGCCAAACGACATCTTGAACTTTTTCACACTGACCTATGTGGACCAATGCAAACAGATTGAATAGGTGGTATATTTTACTTTATAACGTTTATTGATGATTTCAGCAGAAAAATATGGATCTATTTTCTCAGACACAAGTCTAAAACTTTTGAAAAATTCAAAGAATTCAAGGCAGAAGCTGAAAAATAGAGTGGCAAATATGTCAAAGCACTCAGGTCATATGGAGGAGGAGAATACAACTCCAGAGAATTTGCAAATTTATGCAAATCACAAGGAATTATCATGCAAACAACAACGAGATATACTCCACAGCAGAATGGAGTGGCTGAAAGGAAAAATCAGACAATAATGAATATGGCAAGAACACTTCTCAAAGAGAAAAGTCTGTCAAATACTTTTTGGGCTAAAGCAATAGCATGCTTAGTTTATCTCCTGAATAGATCTCCAACCACTAGTCTGAAGATGAAAGTTCCTCAAGAAGCATGGAGTGGGACAAAACTCAATGTAGCTAATCTAAGGACATTTGGATGCATAGCATACGTTCACATATCTTCTGAATTAAGGAAGAAACTTGATGACAGAAGTGAGAAATTTATTTTCACTGGTTATAGTGAAACATCTAAAGCTTACAGGCTTTACAATCCAATCACCAAGAAACTTATTCTCAGCAGAGATGTAAAATTTCTGGAAAATCAATTCTGGAATGATTTAGAAAATCAGCAGATGGACAGTCAAAATCCATTGCTGCCAAGTTCTGAAAATGCAGAAAATTTAGAATAACAAGTACCTCAAACTACTCTTCCAAGATTGCAGGTACAAAGACAAGCTGAAAATTATCAGGATAACTCAACTTCCAGCAGAGAATCCTTCTCTGAACCAAAAAATCAGAGAACTCGAAGTTTGAGAGAAATTCATCAGCAGTTGGATGACTTTGAACAACACAACCTTTTTTCTTTATGTCATGTCAACCTACATCCTTTAAGGAAGCAGCTAAGGAGCCACATTGGGTTCAAGCCATGAACCAAGAAATTGACTCCATTGAGAAGAACAAGACATGGGATCTTGTTGATTTTCCAACTCACAAGAAGAGTATTGGTGTCAAGTGGGTATACAAAACTAAACTCAATGAAAAAGGGCAGATCGAAAAACACAAGGAAAGACTTGTTGCCAAAGGATTCTCGCAACAACCAGGTACTGATTATGGTGAAACTTTTGCTCCAGTAGCAAGATTAGACACTGTAAGGACACTATTGGCCATAGCAACCCAACACAAATGGAAAGTATACCAAATGGATGTCAAGTCAGCATTCCTGAATGGTCTTTTAGAAGAAGAAGTCTATGTCGATCAACCACCTAGATTTGAAGTCCAAGACTAGGCAGCCAAAGTATATCGGTTGAAGAAAGCCTTGTATGGCTTAAAGCAAGCTCCAAGAGCTTGGTACAATAGAATTGACACTTATATGATCAAAATTGGTTTCAGTAGAAGCCAAAATGAGCCAACTCTTTACACCAAAACAGATCAGCATGGTAAAATTTTGATTGTATGTTTATATGTTGATGACATGATCTATACGGGAAATCTTGAGTTAACAAATTTTAAACATGCCATGCAATTTGAGTTTGAGATGACAGATCTTGGCATAATGAAATATTTTTTAGGGATTGAGGTTGATCAATCAACCAAAGGAATCTTTTTTTGTTAGAAAAAGTATGCAGCAGACATCATCAAAAGATTTCACATGGAAGAATGCAATCCAACAGAAACTCCCATACCTTTAAGTACAAAGTTGAGCAAGAAAGATGAAACTCCGATAGTGGAATCTACTTTATACAAAATTTTAGTAGGCGGTTTGTTGTATCTTACAGCAACTAGGACTGACATTATGTATGCAACCAGCCTTGTTTCCAGATTCATGGAATCCCCCAAAGATTCGCACTGGAAAATGGCAAAACGAATTTTGAGATATGTAGGAGGAACACTCAATTTTGGCTTATGGTACACTAACTATGATAGTAATCAACTTTCTGGTTACACAGACAGTGATTTTGCAGGCAACTTAGATGATAGGAAAATCACATCTGAACATGTTTTACAACTGGGCACGAACCTGATTTCATGGGCATCAAAGAAGCATCCAATTGTATCAATATCTTCTGCAGAGGCAGAGTATGTCACTACTACCTCAGCCTCTTGTCAAGCTGTATGGCTGAGAAGAATATTGAAAGATATGTCACATACAGAAAAGTATCCAACTCCTATTTTCTGTGATAATACTTCAGCAATTGCTTTATCGAAAAATCATGTGTTTCACAAGAAGATCAAACACATTGACACTCGTTTTCACTTCATACGCGAGCTAGTCAATAATGGTGATATTGCACTACAATTCTGTGGTTCTCGAGATCAGCTTGCTGATATCTTTACAAAGCCACTAGGAAAGTTAGTTTTTTATTTTCAGAGACAACACTTAGGCATAATCAGTGTTGATGTTTGTAACTGTTGAGTTTAAGAGGGAGTGTTAAATATAATGTGACCTCAACAGTCTGACTGTACACTGCCAGCTGTACTAAACAACTGTACTTTCTATTATTGATTTTATTGAGCCTATTTAGCTCAACTATCTCCCATTGCATAGTACTCATTCAGACTTACTTCTCATTGTACTCTTCTTCATACATTATAATATGTTGTTTTCTTTTCTATTCTTTCTCTCTGCATTTCTACTCTTAAATTGAGATGTTTACATGGAAGTAATATATTGTCACAATCTAAATCTAATTTGTAGTTGTAAGGGGAATACTTGTTACCTTTGATATTGTTATTTTTATGATGTTTTTTCTTTTTTGTAAGTAAGATTGTATAAAAAACATGTCAAAATCAGAGATTAAAAAATCTTTCCTTTGTTGTAGGCTCTAAACACTGAACTGCCCCAAGTGGAAACCAACTGAGTCAGCCGAAAAATTCCTAAGGTTACATCTTAAAGTGTCAAACATAACAAGGTTTCTACTAACATATAACAAAAGAAAAATTCAGGCCCCCCTAACGGTGACCAGCTTAACAGTAGTAAACATTGACAACAATTGATATACGTGGCATTTAGGAGGTAAGACCAAAGTTAAACACAAAGAAAAATAGAAAA